>RJWT010022799.1:0-17054 GCA_004365215.1 Cuniculus paca | reverse complement strand
AAAGGGGTCATCTTGGAGAGTCTTCTAGATTATGGAAGAAATCACTGGAATAGTTTTGGGAAAGCTCATGAGCTCTTGAGTCCATTAAAAGAGAATGGATAGATAATGATGAAATAGGAAAATGAGACTAAATAAGAGACCAGGTAGAGTCACAGGCATCTCTAGGGTTTCAGGTTAGAGTTTCTAGGCAATGCCAAATCAAGTGAAAAAGAGTAGAAAGAGACTGGAGATATGGGTGAGTGTGTAAAGATTATAGTTTCAATGTTTTGTTTTGTTTATTGCATTGTATTATTTATTTTTTCTCTGATTTTCTATTAATTTATTTTTTATTATAACAAATTGCATTATTAACTGCTAGCTTTGCACCAGGCAATCTTTTTGATAACTTACATGTAATTGTGAACTTAAAATGAGAGGCTGTACATGAAAGTTGTGTGGGAAGGCATAATGCACAATATTATTGTAGAGATTCCCAATAACGCGGTCTTTCTATACTAATCATACGTAAGAGAGTCAAGCATCAGGGTTTTTTTTTTCTTTCTTTTCCTAAACTAAGAAAATCACATTGCAAAAGGGAGGGGAGATGAATGGGGAAAAAAAAATCAAGAAGCAAGTTATCCCTGTACTGGTACAAATTCCCCACGATGAATGTTATCACTATGTATATCTAAAATGTACCAATAAAATTAAAAGGAAAACATCCTGAAAAAGAACTTTAAAATAAATTAATGAACCATCATGTATTTCTCTTTTTAAATGACTTAATGGAGCTGCATTTAAAATACTTCTAAAATAATGCCTTCCTACACAGCTAGTCTTGTGAATCAAAAGTGTGTCCCATTAGTTAAAAATGTTTTATTTTTCATTTTTCCATTTTCAACATGGAAAATATTTGATGGGCTGATTATTTGTTTGTTTATTTAAACAGTGCTGAGGATTAAACCCAGGGCATGCTAGACAAGCACTCAACCACTGAACCCCACCTTCAGCCCCTTGAATAAGATTTAAATGATCACTTCTTACTTTTGCACAATTCTAAACAGGAATCTCTTTTCACTGACATATGATGGATTCTTAACAAAAGCCTGATCGCCATTAGTTACTCACTTGTAGCCCTTCCGTAAAGACAAGCGTCTCTGTGTAGCATCAGTTCATTTCTCCTGTCTGCTTTTGTAGCCCTTCCTGTCCCACAATCTGCATTGGAGGATGGATAGTTAGTTTTCATTGCTCCGGTTCTAGAATGTAGCCTAGGAGCGCTATGCTTCAGGTTATCCTAACAAACTGCTCATGGGAGTTTAAACTATTTTATCTTCTGTTCAGTTAAATTGGTATGTCATTAAGTTGTTTGCCATGGAATAAGAATTTCTATAATCCCCAAAAATAAATCTATTGAATTACAAATGAAATACTGAGTATGAAAATAATGTATTTCACATTTTTTTCACACCTGAAGGCAAGGCCATGAAAATCCATTAATGTAGCAAACACAATTATCTTGTGTAATTGAGTCCTTAGGAATTCAAATAAACATGAGAAAATGCTAATAATATGTATTTAAGATTTAATAAACTGAAAAGCACACTCAATTAAAATATATTATGTGAACTGTTTACAGAGTAGTAAAGAATACTGAATTTAGAATCAAAGACCAATATTTAAGTTCTAGCATTATTTGGGGGATCTTTCTCAATGTCCTAATCAATGCTCAACAAATGACATTTATGTATTTCTATACATTAAAGAGACACATTCATGAGATACATTTATGAGACACATTTATGAGATATATTTATGAGATATGTCTTACATTTATGAATATTATGATGAGCCCCAAATACTCACATGATGTGTATCATGTTTAAAGACACTTTCATGGCATCAACTCTATAGCAATATTTTTAATGAAATTTATGTAGAAATGATTAAACTAATAACATTTTTGCCTGCTCTCTCTCTCTTTCTCTCTCTCTTCCTCTCTCACTCTTTCTTTTCTAACACAAGCTTTCCCTATGAAGTCCAGGCTGGCTGGCACTGGTGACCTTGAACTTACTGTGTAGCCCACACTGGTCTCAAACTTTAATTCTTGTGCCTTAGTCTCCCAAGTGCTGGGGACAGCATACTTTCTAAATGTATCAGTGAAGTATCAAACGTAGGTATTTGTCATCACTGTACTTTGCACGAGAATAATAGCAATGATATGCCAATTGCAAACCTTACTTTATAACAATAAATTTTAGACATTTTTGTTAAACAAGCTGAGACTGGCGTTGACACTACATTTATGATGTGCCACCTACTTTATTATTTAGCCTGGGGGGGGGAGTGAAACTTGTTAGACAAGACTTCCATGAGTATCTTCAGTAAAACAGGACAAGCAACACTCTGATCCAAAATTATTTCCATTTTTAACAATTCTCACTACTAAAATGATTACATTATAAAGTTTATTTGTACATTTTCTGCTACTCCCCATTGTTGTGTTGACTGCAGGGAAGCACAAATTTGTTTTTCTCCCTGTTGTGTCCCTGTTATCTGATCTCATCACATCACACACTGTTGGATTAGTGAGCTTCTTTCTGTGTTATTTTAACATGTGTTTCTCACTTAATTCTCAAGCTGATCTTTTGAATTAGATAATAATACTTAAAAATACCTTAATGGTGCTTTCTACATATCAGACAATGTTCTCAAGATTTCACTGATATTAATTAAATTGTCTTAGTAACCTTATAAAGTATTCTCATTTTACAAATAAGGATATAAAGGTAGGGAAAAGAGAAATAACAAACTCAAGTTATTTATCTAGAGAGTGGTTGCATCTGGATTTTAACCTAGCCAGGTCGGCTCAAGTTTCTGTGACATTAACTGTCATGTTACAAGCCTTCCCACATGTTTATCTTATAAGTCAGAGGGCTAAGGTAGAGAGCCTGGGCTGAAAATTGTACAATTTTCTTTTGTATGTTGTGTACTCATTCTGTGTTTATGTTTTCATTGATTTAAAGATGTCTTTTCATAATCTTTAGTTACTATCATAAAGAATGAATATAGAAAAATTACAGTAATGTATTTAACATGCTATTATTAGAGTTTTTAAATTGCACATGGTTAGAACTAAAGAAACCCTTAAATGTCACCCATTTTCAAATTTATCACTTAACTAGTGAGCCCCAACCAAGAACAATGACAGGCCGTGGTCATGGGGACATTAGTAATCATCCCAGTTTGAGGTTCTTTCTTGTGGTTAGACTGCTTCCACATAGGTAGTTGAGAGACCAATCTTTTCAACAGCTGCCTTTCTTGCTTGTCTTTTGCTAATGAGGCATGCATGCTATGGTGACAGGCACTCTATAAATAAGAAATGGAACAGAAAATAAGCTCTATGGAATGGAAGCAGATAATGGTCTCATCTTCTTGCGTTTAATGATTAAGCTGTTCATCTTCAACAGGGTTTTCAGAAACAGTGGGAGAATCTATTTCAGCATCATTTAGCAATACACATTTACAAATTTCAAGATTATTAAATTTGTTGTGTTAGCTACTGTTCTACTAGTTGTTCGAATAAATAAACAAGCTATGCTTGCAGTAATTTTACTTTTCATTTGAAATAGATAATAGAATTGGATTTAAAAGATTTAAGATTCACGTGTTAGATTTTTATAATGGACATTATTTGTTGTTTGTTCTCTCAGGAGATATTTATTACCCATCTACAAGGCCAAGTACTGTTCCGTGTGCTACATACAGAGTGTTGAACCTGTTAGACAATATATATAGACAGCATATTGTCAGGAATGAAAGAGCTGTCAGGAAAGATAAAATAGGATTGTGGGGATAGGAACTTTTTGAGTGTGTGATCTTAGCTGGCCCCACTGAGGTTGTGACATGGCAATAGATTAGGTGGTAAGGGACGGATCTGCAATAAAATCTAGGGAAAACATTTTCCCGAGAAAGGAAGTACTCACTGCAAGACTCCAGAAGATGTGAATACATCCACCAAGTTTGAGAAACTGATGGAGTGAAAGGAGACCATCACTGAGTTATAAGATAGTTAGTGTGGAGAAAGACACAGGACATTGTAAGAACCTTAGAGTTTGTTATAAAATGAAAAATCCACTTTGAATAAGGCAGTGTCATGAACTGAATGATGTCTTATTCTCATAGCAGAACTGGATTACTCTTGTGGGATGGTCAACTTTATGTGTCAGCTTGACTAGGCTATGGGCTACCCAAATAACTTGTAAACCATACTTTTTGGTGTTTCTATGAGGATATTTTCAGAAAAGACTAACATTTGATTACATGGACTGACTGAAGAAGATCACCCTACCTGTCGTGGACAAATACCATCCATCCTTTGAGGGCTTAAATAGCATAAAAAGGCAGAGGAGAGGTGAATTTTCTCTCTGCTTAATCTAGAACATCATCTTCTCCACTCTCAACCATTGATGTTGTTCTCAAGTCTTTGGACTAGCACCTAGAGTCTCAAGCACTGGGAACCCAGGTACATGGGCATCCAGACATGGACTAAGACCTGCACCACTTACTTCCAGCTCTTTGGGTTTAGCATGAGAATACCCCAGTTTTCCTGGCCTCCAGGTTAGAGGTGGAAATTGTAGAACTTGGCCTTTGTCATCATGGAGCCAATTCCTCAAGATAAATCTCTATCTCTATGTGTCTTAAGACTTCCATCTCTCTGGACAATCATGACTAATATACTTGATCCTATATTTCATAAATGAATATAAAAAATAAGAAATAATCATACTTGCAGATGAGAAATGATGAGAAATTCTTGAAAACAAAAAAACAATTGGCAGCAGATTGGTAAAGAGAACAGAAAAAGTAAAGCAGATGAGAGCTCCTGGACAGAGAAAGTAGAAAAGGGAAAAAAAAATTCCAGAAAACAAAATTGGGTTCAAACATTTGGAGCAAACTCAAATAGTCACATGGGAGCCCTGAAGGATCTTCTCATCTCAGAATCAACAAGCGCAAAGAGAAGTAGACCATGGAAATTAATTTAACTGCTTTCAGATCACTTGAGGGAATTGCATCCCCCACCCTCTTTGACAGCCCGTGTATTGAGCATAGCTTCCCCTGATTGCTTTTGGCTTAGGATAACACTTCAAAAATTTCTCTCTCAATAAAGTAGGATTAGAGCACCTAGATTTGGCATTTGCAGGAGATGCGAAGGAGAACTCCTCCAGAGACACAAGGAGGAAGGAAAACACACCAAAGAAACTTGACATAAAATACTTTAAATCGTCCACTCTTGGCTCAAAGCCCTCCTTAGGTAGAACATTGCCAGTTTCATTCATTAACTTTCTCATATATACTTAAGGATATTTTGCTTTTTTACATACATCATCCATTTACCTAAAGTCTTTGCTATGGTTTAGACCTCAAATGCCCTCCTTTCAAATCTCATGTGTTCAGAAGTGGGGCTTTCAGAACATAATTGGATCATAGGGTTCTATTGACATTGGTGGATTAATCCATTGATGAATTTTTGAATGTGCTGTTTGGAAGTGGGCCCTGGTTGAAGGAGGTGGGTCACTGAGGCCATACCTTTGGAGGGTCTATCAGTACATCTCTCACTCTGACTCTTCTCTGTCTTTTTGATTTCTGACTAAAAGTGAGAAACTTTGCTCTGCCTTGCCCTCCCAAACATGATGTTCTACCTCAGCACAGGCCTAAGAACAGTCGAGTCAACCGATCCATGGACTGAAACATCTGAATCCCTAAACCAAGATACACCTTTTCTCCTTTAGGTTATATATGTCAAGAATTTTGTCTTAACAGCTAAAAGTTGGCTAATCTGGTGAGTCTCTCATCCATAACTCTGAGGTGTTAGGCAAGGGGTGGGGGTGGAAAAAAATCTGAAATATTTGAAAGAAAATAAACATATGATAAAATAAGGAATGAGAAACTGACATCAGATCTCTTTGGTCAGTAATCCTTTTGCTAGAAGACAGCAACACGGTATCTTCAAAATTGACATAAAATTCCATATTTCAGGCATACCTTGAAAATTCAGAAAGTTTTACAAGGGTCTATCTATCTTCCTGGTGCCAAGTGATTAGAACCCACAGAATCAAACCTACTGTTTTGGGACCAATGGCAATATTTAAATTTAGCATGCATCAGAATCACCTAAGGGTCAGGTGAAAGTGGATCCATGCTCCCACAGAGTGCTAATCAGTAGGTCTGAGGCAGAGTTGATGATGAGGTAACCAAGTGGATGTGTGTGCCCTAGGTCATGGATCCATACTTAAGAGAACTGTTGGATTAGACCGCCTTCTCCAGCCACCATTATTCCTCACCTTTATGGATCACTAATATTCTTTAGCTGGCTACCATTTCAGTTTGCGATTCCCGCTTTAAATCTTATATGCTAACACTTTCCCAATTACTAGTAAGCATTTCTCCTTTGGAAAAAGCTTAACCTTCCAAACTAAATATTTGACCCTATGTTATAAAAGTAATCTTTGGTTTTTGGAAGCATTTTTTTCTTGGAACAAAACAAATCAAAAGTTACTAATTGGAGCAAAAATATTCTACTGAACTTCTTTTATGTATTCCATGGAGTGGTTTAAATATTTGTATTCTCCCAAATTTACACATTAAAATAGTAACCCCATGGAGATAATTAGGAGAATACATCCCTCATACATGGGATTAGTGCTCTTATAAAAGAACATCAAGGGAACTTACCCCCTTCCACCATTTGAGGATACAGCTAGCAACCACCAGTTATAAAGAATGGGCCCTTACTAGATCCTGAATGGAAAGGTGTCTTGATCTTAGGCTTCAAGATTGGATAATGTGATAAAACACTTGCTGGCCCTCCTTAGTCAGGATTGTGAGAAATAAATGATTGTTGTTTGTAAATAACCCTGTTCATGCTATTTTTGCTATAGCATCTCAAGCCAAAACATTCCAGCTAATTTTTATCTATAAATACGTGTGTATGCCGTTCCTTATGTAGTTCCAGATACAACTGTATTCATAGCCTTATTTTTCCTCTTATCGGCAACTGTGCCTTGAGTGAAAAAACTACATTTGTTTATGTCTCAGCTTCCTTATCCACAAAAATGAAGATGGAATACTAATGGCACCTTCTCACAAGATGATGTTAGCGAGGATTAATTGAGCTGATACTTTTAAAGCTCCTAGCTGAATGCCTGGTGTTTAAGATGATAACTATGAAACTGATGATTCCAATAAAGGGTGCGTTGTCCAGTCTTGATTCTTTGGGCTTTAGATGTGTTAGAAAATGTGCATTTATGTGACTATAATACAAATAACAAGTGTTACTGAATTTTTTTTTTGTATAAAAGAATGTCTGGGTTTCTTCATTTGCCAGAGGCATGTGTAACACTGAAGTGAGTAATTCTAATAATGATGGGAAAGTCTGGAATTGCACAATAGAGTACAAATCTGTAAAAATTTGGGAAGAAAAGGAAATGGCAGAAATGCCAAGCAGAGGTTGGCATAAAGCAATAAAAATGAAGTTGGTGACAGCTATTTTGCATTATCCAAACCAAATTTCATGAACATCCAGATTTCTCTGTATTCTGTCTGTAACAAAATAGTAGTCAAAACAGTGCACCTGCCAATAAACAACAGCTAAGCAGGGCCACTTTAGGTAAGATGGAGAAATTTTTCAAGTACCTCTGTCTATAATGTACACATATGAGTTCTCTGAAAAATGTGGCATGATTTTTTTCCATTTTACCTTGTCATTACTCTTATTGAGAGTAACAATTTATGAGGTTTATGTGAATAGTGATATTCTAATAGTGCTCTTCCTTTTTAAAGCATTTTAAATTTCATTATGCATGTAAATCTGGGGAGAGATGCCACACTTAGCTTCCAAAGGACACTTTACAAAACCAAAGTAATAATAAGTCTACTTAACATTTTGGTTATTTTCCCACATTGCCATGTTTTTAAAAAGATATACTTCAAGTTTTCTCAACAAAGTACTTGCGTTTGATATTTTAGTCATTAAATAGGGTTATGTGAAAAAATATAACTGCACTAAAGATATTTTTCTCTTTCTAGACTTGAATAGTAATGGGACAGGGCATACAGTTCATTAGAATAAAATAGAACTAATTAACTCATCCCTTATAGAAATTTTGATGAGACATTTTTTAAGTCATTTTTAAATATGGATTGCAAATGAGTAGCTTCCTGGTTTAAAAAAACAAAAACCAACAAATGGCATATAAAAATACTAACTAAGGTATTGGAAAACCTGAATTACACAACTTGGCTCTCCTACTCAGTACTAGGTGACCTTAATAAGTCACTTTTTCTCTACAGCTTTAGTTTCCTCATCAAAGAAATGAATATTTTAAAAAAATAATTTCTAAAGATCCATCCAGTGGTGAAAATATTTTAATAGTAATAAAATGGTAAATATTTAATGCTCATTGTAGAAGAATATAAACTGACATCTCTAAAACTGGGTAATTTTATTGAAAAACAGAGATAATATTCCTGTTGGGAGTTCTCAAAAAAGCAGAGTGGGCTTAAGATGACAGTAACCAATGACAGTATTCATCAAGGGGCAGACCTTTCACCATTTAAAATAATGGATAGGACTGTGATTATAAAGGACTATAAAATCCTTACCCACTTTAGAAATTCGTTAATGTGCTTACTTATTGACATAGCGTGCAGAATTGTTGCGCTGAGCTCAGTTTTTTTGGTTTTCATCCGTTGGTCATAGTGGGTTCCCTTGGGAGACATAGGCCCAAACTAAATGCGACTCTGGCAGTGAGGCTCAAGTAGGTACCATGAGGGTCATACAGCTTACACGTCACTGCCCTGGAGTGGGTTTTCAAGGTCACTTAGTGGTTTGAAAGCAGAATTTGGGAATTAAACAAAATAAAGTAAAATTAAGAACTTCACAGCATACTTATACATGGTAAAGGAGTATTTCAGCAAAACTTTGTTTTTCAAATGTCTGCCTTATTGTGAGGAAGGAGACAGACGATCATTTGTCTTACAAAGGATCTTAGTTAAAAGACTTTGGAAAGCACTTTTAATGATGAAATGAGCATGAGCATAGCTAAATCAGTGATAAGTAGAAGATCCTGTACTACTAATTCATGATGGTCCTGTTGAGTCTCATTGGAACCAATCATAAATCCAAGACATAAAATCCTAAATTCTCTAACCCTGCATGTTAGAATCTCAAAAGATCAAAAATCCTTAAAGTTAAAATTCCCCAAATCATAATCACCTAAGATTAAAACCCTGCAAACCTCAATCTCCAAAAGGAAATAAAGCCTATATAAGAGGATTAGAAGGCAGATTTCAGGGAAATGATTGGCTACACAATATAGCAACTTCAAAAACATCAGTTTAAAATGCATCATTTCTTAGTATGGGCGTTCCTTCCATCTTATGAAATTCTAGAAGCTTTTAATGATTTAAAGGTGAATTTGCCTAAAGAAGTCAACAAAAACACCTGCCTGGCAAGTGCAAGGTCCTGAGTTCAATTTCTGGTACAAAAAAAAAAAAGCAAAAAATTTCAGATAAGTTTAAAAATAATTATGTGCATAGTAGGATGTGAAGATGATTATGTAATGTTGTTACTTTTGGAGCATCAGTATTGTTTTTGACAAATCTGTATGAGTGCATTAAGAATGAATTTCTCTTTAATCAGAACAGCATGGAATGTGTCACAGAAGATGGGAAAGTTTAATAGAGAATGCTCATATCTGTATATATTAAATAACAAAAGCTTCAAAGAGCAGCACCACATAGCGAACAAATGTGACCACATTCTCTAAGGAGAGTTATGTTCTAAGAGAATGAAAGCAACAATTCAATGTGATGCTTCAAAATACAGTCCATGACATGAAAATAGGCAAGCTATTTTTCTACTATCTTGACGCAATGCAATTGCCCAAAATCTGTCCCTGTAATTATACATTTTTCACACATTATACTTTCTTCTCTCTGTCCTGTTTCTCTCTCTCCTGCTTCTGCTGTCTACCTCTTCCTCTCTGACAGTACTGAGATTGAGCCCAGAGCATTGACACTGAGCTACCTTCCAGTCCTTTTTATTTTTTATTTTGAAACAGGGCCTCCTTAAATTGATAATGTACCCAGATTAGGCTGGAATTTAAGTTTCTCCTACCTCACCTTCACAGAGTGCTGGGATTATAGGTAAGCACCACTATGCCCAACTCCATTATTTTTGTGTTTTTCTCTTTGAAACTTATACTTCACTGTTTTTAATTGCTAGTGGTAATGTTCATGATTTGCTGTATTATGTATTTTATCTCGACATCACTTCTAGTACTGTACATGTGACTTGTGTAAAGACTTGTAAAGAGTTCTAATTCATAAGCATGGGGGGATTTGACTTTGAAAAGTGCTTTACCACAGCATCCACTTTGCAGTGTGAAGCATTGTGCAAGTATGTAACATTGTTGAAACTTCCTCAATAAATGAAGAGATGTTCTTTTTTGTATCTTTGTGAAAGGTAAAACTTCTGGAGGCCTCAGCTCTTCAGCTGACTGCATAAACTGTGCTGATTCACGCTGGGTTTCAATCATCTGATAAAATGTACAGGTTGCCTATTACAGCATTTCAAATGACTGTAGTTATAAAACTGGTGCTTATAGTTACCAATCACAGTGATGTGACTCCACATTTCACTTGGGACTTGTGTCTTTATGAAGATGCTTTGTGAACTCATAACTGTTATGCTTGCGTGAGTGCTAGTAATGTATTTGAGTGTTTTTGCTTGCAAAAATAAGTATGTTGTTATGACCTATTTTGTTGCATGGAATGGTTTATGGAGAGTGCTGTTGTCTGTTACATGATTCTGAAATAAACCCTCTTTACAAATGTAAATAAATGACTTTTAAAATAGTTTTTATAATTATTTTTCCAGAATTTAATTTTTGAGATTTTCATCTTTTTAGAATTTTAGGGATTAAAGAATTTAGAATTTAAGGGTTTTTGTTTTTTTTTTTAATCATTCAGGATTTCAACATTTCAGATTATGGCATTCAGGATTGAAACTTTTAAGATTATAGTCCAAATCTGAGTCATATGCTCTCTGACAAACGCACTGTGTTTAAGTATTTACCTAGCACCTGAGCCCAGTAGCAAAGTGGAAAATCTTTCTCAAAAGTACAGTAACTGGCTGTAAAGAGGTTGGCTTTGTTTGGGAATTCCAAGGGATACTGATTCTCCTAGAACACTTGCTAGTCTATGCAGCACGCTGATTAGACGCAGAGAGTTCCAACATCGTGGTATCTGCTGGGCTATCCATAAAGAACTACTCGTGAAGCCATTTGTTGGGCAAGCTGGCTGGTACGGAGTCTTCCCTTGCTCTGAGCCCTATTAAAAGTTGGCAGCTTTTCAGGCCACCTGGTAAAAGGGTCAAAGCAGGACACCAAATATGGTAAAAAACTGCCTCCAGACTCCACACAGCTCACCAGTAATGTGTCCTTTCCCAGTTTTTCCGTGTCTTTGTGTTTAAGTAGTGTCTCTTATGAAAGGCAAATGAACGGAATTTTAAAAGTGCATTGTAATAATTGCTGTCATTTAAAAAGCAAATTTATGTATTCATATGCATTGAAATATTTCAGTTATTCTTACCATTTTGTTTTATATTTTCTTTTTTTAATTTTAAAAAGCAAAACAGAAAAAAGGATAGAAATAATACAGAATTTAAAAAAACAATAAGAAATCAACACTAGTTAATACATTGCATATTGTTATCTTAGAAGTAGTTGTTCATCTTACAAGATCTAGGCATCATTTTTAATTTTATATTTTATATCGATTCTTCGAATTTCATTTTTATTTATGCATCGGTGTTGAATAAAATCTATGTGAGTCTACGCAACAAACTATTGGAAGCTGGGTTTCCTAGTCAAGTGCACTGGCAAATTCAGCATTTTCTAAAGTTATACTCTCCTCATCTTAATTTAGTCCTGTATGTATTCTTAAGATAGTTTCTAATATCCAACACAAGATTTCTGTGATTTTTGTGTGAGTGCTCTCTTCCTGGGTATGACCTTGAATTTTACTCTTAAAACTGTGTTGTGATAAAAATTCATTAAATTTTGATAAAATAAGAATTGGCTTCCCTTTAGAAAACACTTAGCTAAATGAATGACAGTGCCTTGAAGCTAGAAGAGGAACTTGTCAGTCAGTAAAGAAGAGATAACAGCAGAAGTAGAAGAACAGAGGATTGCCTTGGTAGGAAGGGCTCAGGGGTGGTAAATTTCAAAGCTTTATAGTTAGTCTTCTTATTTTTTTAATGCATCCACATTTTTATTCTCAGGGACCTATTGCTCCAGATCAATTCAGGTTGCATGAGAAATCTTTCAAGATAAACTCCAAAACTGATTGTGAGCTGTTTTAACATATAGGTTATAAAGTTAGGAAATTCTTTCACTTTGATAACTGAAATTCTCCTAGATGTCTCTCTTCTCTTTTTGGCATTATCGTGGCTCCCATCTCTCAAACTACTCATAATGTGGCATTTAATAATTGGTTCACTGGTTTCCCATTGATGTTACATTTGCTGGCACAGAACAACAAAAGTTAAGAATACATATTAGGAATTCAGAATGTGTTAAATTCAATGAATTTGTTAAGAAGTCAATGAATGTGTACATAGCAGACTAGACACAAGTGAAAGGAGAATTCATGAACAGGAAGGTAGAATTGAAGATTACACTGAAAAGTGTTCTACAACAAATCAATGAGATGGAAAATATTAAAGGTCAACTGTTATGGAATATAGTAAATTGTTCTGGTATGTATCTCATGCAAGTTTCAGAAAAGAAAATGGTGAGAATGGTAAGAAGATGTTATGGTTGTGAATTTCCAATATTGAAAAACAACAAAACCAGTGTTAAGAAGCCCAGTGACTCTACACCAAGGAAGATATATACTTTTCTGTAATATAACTAAATAGAACAAATTTTTTGAAATTTAAAATTTACAAAATGTTTTTGAAACTGCTATAAATAAATTATACATTACCTATAAGAGAATAGGAATTAGAAGTAATCACTCCTACTACCTGGCAATAACTATGTCAAAAGACTTACAGAAATTATGTCATTACATGCTGGAAGAGGTTGCATTCCCAAAGAAATATTTTGTCAACTTTGACAGTGATATCAAAACAATTTTATACAGACAGCCTGTTAATTTAAGATAGGCATGGTGGCATATAATCAGTCTCAGTACTTTAAGAAGCTGAAGCAGGAAGATCTCAAGTTTGAGCCCAGCTTGGGTAATTTGGCAACTTAGTAGAATCAAAATAAAAATTTTAAAAGGCCTGGGGTTGTAGCATAGTGCAAAGACCCTGAGTTCAATCCTCAGTACCACTAAATAAATAAATAAATAAATAAAGCTAATTTTAATGCTAACACATATTGCTAGGGGAAACTTCTAAACAAGGTACCCAAAACAGATGGAAAATGATTCAGGAAGGAAGATACGTGATTCAACAACTCATGAATACAGAAAATTGTGAAACATGTGAATAAACATGATCAAACAGTGACAATAGAGAATAGCAAGAATATTTAACTTGTGGGTTAAGCAATAAATAAAATACAACCAATATATCATAAGGGTAATTGGGCCAGATAACAACTACAAATAAGCTAATTTTGAACCTATGGAGATAGAACAGACTTTCCAGGAAAAATGTCTGAAGTAGACAGGATAGATTAAAATGTTACCATGGTTTGGGTCAAGATGTCCCCCCAGTCAAACATTGGGCTTTTTCAGAGATGGCTAAATCTAGAGTGTGTGATTGCTTCATGATGCAATACTATGATTAAGAGTACTAGAATTAAGCAATAGGTGATTACTAAATCAGTCCACTGATTGGTCTGACATCACCCCACTCCCAGTAGCAAAATCTGTTATTGCTCCGTGTTTACTAGAGAAATCGATATAATACAAGATATACAAATATATAAGAAATTACAAGATTGACCTACAATGTCCACCCACAGAGTCAGATGTGGAAGAGTGCAGAGGGTCTGTCAGCATGCTGGAGACCAAAAGATTCGGTTGAAAGGCTGGAGCTCACTGCAGTATCCCAGCAAGGGAAAACTAATATAGAATTTGGTCCAAGAGAAATGGGGTCATTTCTGTAGGTTTCTTCTGGGAAGAAGGACTACATTGGCTGTTGGACTCCAGACCATGTGTGCTATACCTTGACAGAAAGTTTGTCTACATTTTGCTTGTGTCCAGAGACTTTGCCTGAGACAAAGATTAAGGGTGGTGAACTAATTGATCTTGCAGAAGAAACTTCAAGACAGTCTAATGTCGAGGACATGGTATGACTGCTGTTGAGGGCTTTTAGCCAGATTTTTGTTGAGAATCAAGAGTAAAGAGGCCAGCAGAATGATTTAAAACATTTTGATTTTGACCAGAAGGAAGCACCAATAAAGCTGTGGACTGCAAAAATAGAGCAAAGATCTTGATTGCTGAGAAGGAACAGGAAAATAGAAAAGATGGCCTGAGGGCATCACAGAAGGCAGCAGGATTCCATCCTTTGTTGCCTCAAAATTACCAAACTGAAAAGACTTTGCTTTGAGAGGAGAGTTCCAGAGCACTATGTTCCAGAATGACAGCAACCTAGGGAAGTCACTCCCAGGATTTGCTTTATAGGCACTCAACTCCTACAGCCAAGAGAAGACAATCTGGCTACCACTCTAGCTGATGACAGATCTTGGCATCATCCACATGGTGTTAGCTTTAGGTGCATACAGAATGCAAGAGTTGTGGGATCAGGAATGTTTCCCCCCAGTTTTCAGAAAAAGGCCTGGCAGGACAGGAGTGTGTCCCTGAGAAAGCAGTGTATGAGGCTGTGAGTGTAAAGCCAAAGGTATACTGGAGACCCCAAAAGTTTGGAGAAGCCAGCAATGTGGATCATCTGAGGAAAACTGCAAGGAGGAAGCAGAGCAGATCCAAGACAGAAGCCATAAGAGGTATGACAACTGGAAGTGCTGTAGGGTAGGAACCACCCAAGCCCTTTGGAGTTCACATCTTGCCACAGATTGCCTTATATACTGGACATAGAACTACAGGATTTAATGTTTTCCCTGCTGGATTTTGGACTTACTTTGTTCCCATTCCTTTGTATACCCCTACTTGTACCTTTTGGAATCGTAATGTTTATTTTGTGCCATTGTATGTTGGACGTGTTTAACCTTCTTTTCATTTGTACAGGGGCTCACAGCTAAGAGTTTTCCTAAATCTCAAGGGAGATTTTGGTTTTGGACTGTTCAGCAGTGCTTAAGCTGTTATGACTTTGGGAACCCTTAGTGATGGGCTAAATGCCTTTTGTGTAAAAGAATGTACATAAGACTTTGGGGGGCTATGGGCAGAATGTTTTGGTTTATGTCTAGATGTCCCCCTCCAAAGCCTCCCACAGTCATAGGTGGGGATTTTTCAGTGGAGGTTGAATCTAGAATGTGTGATTAATTCATGGTGCAATGCTAGGATTTGGGGGGCATAAGACTAGTTTTGTTATCAAGGCACATAAACATGGGCCTACTAGACCTAGTCTTATGCTTCGAAAGGTGCTAGGATTAAAGGTGGGTGATTACTAAATCAATTCACTGATAGGTTTGGCACCACCCTAATCCTCACAACCTGGATACAATATAAGGGACAGAAGGAGGCTTACCTTACCCCTTCCTTGTTTTGTTACGTTCTGCCTGACATGAACTGTACACCTCTATGATGCCTGTCTCCCATATCACCCTGTCTTGGAGCCAGCCAATTATGAACTGAAGCCTCTATAAACTGTGAGCTAAGTAAACCTTTCCTCCTTTAACTTTGCATGATGGGTATTTTGTCTAAGCACTGAAAAAAGTAACAAAGACAAATGCCCAGGTATTTTATTTCACTCAGTCATCTAATATGTCACTGAATGAAAGAGGCAATATTATTTTACAGCCTACTAAAACAATAAAAGTGCCTATTAAACTAGAAACTATGTTTTAACATAAATCCTGTGTGATAAAAGTTTTCTGTAACTCATGAATTAGCCACGGTAGCCTTTTTGCCTTGAAGGGCTTTCATTTATTCTAAAGGATTTGTGATTCATTCTTTATTGTCACAACTACTGATGTGTAATGCACAATTCTTTCACTGGAATCTAATGAAAAACACATAAAAGCTTTCTTATAAGTATCTTTAAGTCACTTTCTATTGATAAATGATACCATGTCTCAACATAATTCTAAATCATCATGCACTTGAAAATATTTTTAATATATGTGTATAGAAGAAATTGTTAATTATACTATTACATTATAAAACTTAATATACTTACCTGAATAAATAATCTATCAGAAAAAAATCAATAAGTATTGAGATGATATAAAAATGTAAGCAAAAAAGTTTATTCAAAAAAGTATTCTTATTATTAATTTGATACCAAAGCTGCATATAAAAATTTATCAATTGTATATAATGAAACAAGCAAAACAAATTTCAAATATTTTAGAGACTATATTCTGTTCTTAAGAATATACTTAAATAACAAGAGATACATTGATAATCTCCTGTTGTTATGTTTTGAAAACCTGTATTGCTTGCAGTGTTCTGTTCTGAAATGCTATATTATGTTTAACTCTATTCTGTTTTGCTTTGCTTTGTTTTGTTTTGTTTTGTTCTATTCTCTTTAAAATAAAAAAAATTAAAAATTAAAAAAATAACAAGAGATAGCTTTTAAATAATAATTAGATGAAAATTCTTAAATAAATTTCTTATGACCCATTGGTCAAAAAATTTAAATGAAAACTAGAAAATATTAAGTATTAAAGAATAGCATAAATTCAAGCTATCAAAGAAAATTATTAAGTTTTCTGTTACTATCAGTATAAGGAAATACCTGGATCTAGTTAATTTATAAAATAGAAGAGATTTATTTAGTTTATGGTGTTGGAAATTAAAAGTCCAAACAACATAATAAAGCACTGGCAAAGATCTCTTTCCCATTCTCTACCAGCTGAGTCATGTTATGGTGGATGGCA
>RJWT010022798.1:0-11452 GCA_004365215.1 Cuniculus paca | reverse complement strand
ACTCTTACCATCACTTATTTTTTTTTTAACCTTTATTAATTTTGTTTGGGTTTGGTAGTAGGGATTGAGCTCAGTGCTAAGCTACATCCCCAGCACTACTTTTAGTGGTGTTTTGTTTTGGTTTGATTTGGTTTGGTTTTTGTTTTTCTGGTCTTTTTTGAGACAGGGTCTCACTATGCAGTTTAAACTGGCCTTAAGCTCACTTTGTAGCCCAGGCTGGTCTCGAACTCAGAGCAATCCTCCTGTCTCAGCCCCTGGAGTGCTGGAATTAGAGGCATGTGCCGCTATGCCGAGCAGCACTTTTAGTTTTGGGACAGGGTCTCACTTTAGTTGCCTGCACTGGCTTTGCTAATGATCCTCTCATCTTAGTTTTCCTAGTAGTTTGGATGAGAGATGTGCATCATTATTCTGGGCTCATTAGTTACCTGCTTTTGGAGAATGGACAGCTTTCTGTCTTAGGAATTTCAGCAGGGTGGAAATTTGTATGAGGCAAATAGATGTCTCAGGTGAGTTTGTGCTGTTTCCACCTACAGAAAAATCCTTTTTTACTCTTAATCTAGCTCTGTTGTCTGAAAGCCACTTTTTTTGTTCTTGAACTTTTGAAAAATGTATTTGCGTGTTTTGAACATAATAATGTAATAAAGCCAGTGTGTGCTTATTTTCAGTATTTGTGTTTTTTTTGTTTTTGTTTTTTAGTATTTAAGTTTTTAAAGTATACCATTTAGTAGTTTTTAGTATATTCAGTTATGGTCATTTCACAATCTTTAAAACATTTTTATCACCACCACCCCTAAAGAAAATACATGTTTACTAGTCTTTACATAGCATGTGCCACACTTCTTGTCCATATAGTCTTCTCATAGTGCACTGGCAACACAGCCATTGGTGATTTTATCTCATGAATTCTTTACCCAAGCCATGAGTTCCTGCAGGCCAGGCCTCACAAATTTTCCATTAAATCAAGTGGGGTTTTTTGTTTTGTTTTTTGGGTTTTTGAGACAGGGTCTCAACTGTGTAGTTCAGAGTGGTCTTGAACTCACTGTGTAACTCAGGCTGGCCTGGAATTCTTGGCGATCTTCCTACCTCAGCCTCCCGAATGTTGGTGTTGTAGGCATGGGCTACCATGCCTGGCATCAAGTGTTTAGCTGCACTTTTTTTTTATTTTTTGTTTTTGGTGGTACTGAGGATTGAACCCAGTGCCTCACACATGCTATGCAAGTACACTACCACTCAGCTACATCCCCAGCCCTCAAGTGTTAATTGAAGACTTAACAATACAGGAGTGATAACGAAAATGCTGACAGTTAAGAATGATGGTGCACAAAAAAGTGACAAAAGATTGCTGGCACTAAAATTCAGAAAATGTTTATTTCACATAAGTGCACCAAGTATGTCTGTTGCAACACATGACATATTGAATTGTAAGCATTCATATTAGACACAACCACATCTGTTCATTATCAAGTGTGCACATTTCTTGTGCATTTATCTGCTCTGGTCATTTGGCAAAACTCTTGAGTTTTGTTTGTTTGTTTGTTTTTGTTACTGGGGATCGAGCTCATGACCTTGCACTTGCCAGGCAGGCACTTACACCACTGAGCTAAATCTCTGGCCCCTTGAGTTCATCTTTTTACAAAGATATTTGCCTCCCATTCAAAGGTGCCTGCTTGGGTATTTACAAATACTTCATTATAATTTATATTATCATTTATTTTAAGTTAGTGTCAATATTATTTTTAATTATATATTATTTTATAATTCACTATGTCTGTCCTGTGTTGCAGTGGATGTAGTAAATACATCTGTCTGGCTTGTTTTTGGGTTAGGGCTTATGTTACGAGCATCTTGAAAAAAATCATATTAGGTTTTATTTTCTGGTTAGGTCTTATTTTGTGTGAAATCTGTTGGCGGTGGTAGTAGTAGTAATGTGAATAGTGGTGTACTTGTGGGCTCACTGTGTCTGTCCCTTAAAAATAAATACCCTTTCTTGCGCTGCAGTTCCCCTAGGTAGTGGTAGTGAACCTCTGGCACATGTGCTGCAGCGGGATGTTCTTATCATTGAAAACTAAGTCAGGCCTGGAGGCGCACACCTGTAATCCCAGCACTCCGGGAGGCTGAGGCAGGAGGATCGTTGTGAGGTCGAGACCAGCCTGGGCTACAAAGTAAGCACAAGGCCAGCCTGAACGGCATAGTGAGACTCTGTCTCAAAAAGACAAGGGCCAGGGATTTAGCTCAGTGGCCTAAGCGCCTGCCTGGCAAGTGCGAGGTCATGAGTTTCCAGTACTGGAAAAAAAAGAAAACTCTAAAAGAAACTAAAGAAACTCTAAAGAAACTCACTGCCCTAGGCAATCACATCTGCTTCTAAGTTGTTTGCTCATGTTTGTTTGTTCTTTTAGTTCATCTGACAAATTGTTTGGATATACAAATAGTATAGTCCCTACTGAGTGGAGCTTAAGGTCTAATTAATGGGAGAAACAGACAAAACCAGATTACAGATATAGTAATTACAAATATGTAGTAAGTGTTCTGAAGAAAAAACAATGAGTAACAAGAAGCCTTGAATGACGAACTAGGAAAGGCTTCTGTAAGGAAATAATGTTTAAGATGAAACCCAAAAAATGGGAAGTCTTGAGCTAGTTAACTGCTGAAGCATGTGAGAGTAATGTTGTAGGTAGAAAGTCAGCATATAGAGACTGAAATCTGCTGATATGTTTCTTCATTGTTGAAAGAACATAAAGTAAGGTGGGACTTGAGAAAGTTTAAGATGATGCAGAAGAAATACTGGCAAGATAACTTCACAGTTCTCGATGTTATATAGAAAATTTTTAAAAACTTTGATTAAGGGAGATTGATCTACAATTTTAAAAGATTGTTGCCAGGTGTGGTGACACATGCCTGTAACAGTCATGTCAAACCTTTTAGTGCCTTCGGTGATAGAAGCAGCCCAATGCAGTACGTGTGCCCTAGGTTTGCCACCAGTGGCCTATAATGAAGTCTTGGTGAGCTCTAGCATTAATAGATTAAATAGGATGGGAAATCAGCAAAGGAGCAGAGAAAAGGAATCAGAGAAGTGTAATGAGTAAATGATGTGAAAGGCTTGGGAAGTGATACAGATTTACTATGCGGAGCTCTGGTTAGGCTGTTTCTTCCACCTAATTCTTTCCTCACAGATCTTACGTCTTCAACTATTATTATTAGGTTACTTTGGATTCTTCTATACTGATCACTATTTTGTTAAGGATATGTTATTGTAATTGCCTGTTTGATTATCTTGTATTCCTTTACTGTAGTATATAAGTTTCTGTGAGGTAATGGAGCTTGGTGTTTTATTTAGCCCTGTACTCTGAATAAGCTCCTGGCTTAATGTCCTGCACCAAAAATACCTAAATAAATAATCTTTTTGGATTGACTGAATAAAGTATCACTGTAGATTCTAATGTGGAGTAAATTTTTTTTTCATCTTTTTGAGACAGGGTCTCACTATGCAGTTTCAAGCTGGCTTTGGGCTCACTTTGTAGCCCAGGCTGGTCTCAAACTTGCTGCAATCATCCTGCCTCAGCCTCCCGAGTGCTGGGATTACAGGAGTGTGCCACCACGCCCAGCTAATTTTTTTTTGTATTCAAAAAGAAAATTCTATAAGAAAGGTTTCTCAAGGGCCAGGGATTTAGCTCAGTGGCATAAGTACCTGCCTGGCAAGCGTGAGGTCGAGAGTTTGATCCCTGGTACCAAAAAAAAAAAAAAAAAAAAGAAAAGAAAAGTTTTGCAGAATGTTTAGGGAAAAGATCTTATAAAGAGGAACTAAAAAAATCAGAATGTCTTTGAGACCTTGTGTAGAAAAATAATAAATGTTAGACTAAAAGAAATTGACATTATGTGGTGATTATTTTGGGGATGGAGGGTAATGAAACTGCTAAAACATACAAGAAGGACCTAACTTAAATTTTTTTTTGTTTGCTTTTGTTTTTGTTTTTGTTTTTGTTTTTCCTTCATGGTTTTTTGAGTCTGGGTCCCAGTATGTAGTTCAGGCTGGCCTTGAACTCACTGTGTAGCCTAGGCTGGCCTTGTACTGGAAGTGATCCTCCTGCCTCAACCAAGTACAGACCTTCAGACCTATGTGACCACACCCAGGAGGTTTTCGGTTGTTTTATAACATGAAAACAAGTAAGAATTTAGGAGTCATTACACATTTTTCTATTGTTGATGAAAGTGACCCAAGTCCATAAAAATTTGGAGAATAGAAGATGTGTAGGCAACAGTTTCTACCATATCCCAGTAATAACCGCTAGTAACATGGGTGATACGCTTCTTTTCTGTCTGTTGCTTGCATACTTGTACATTTATTAAATTACCATATAGTTACACCTTTTATTAAAACTTGATTTCACTTTATTGAAATACATTGTGTGCAGAAAAGTGATCGTTGGGGTACAGGCAGTTTTCATAAACAGAACACATCTGTGTAAAACAGCAACCATATCAGGAGGTAAACATTAGCACCTTGGAAACCACACCTCACTGTTCACTTTTATTGATTTAGTAAGCGTCTAGCCGATCAATAGAACATGTGTATGGGGAAATTTTTTTGCTAAAGAAGTAATGGGTTGCAAAGAAAATACTGGTTTTTGAGCTACCACTAGTATTGCAGTGCTAGTTGGGGAAAAATGGGAAGTATAGGCAAATAGAAGCATGTAAAAATTTATTTATTCAAGTTCAGTACAAGACAGTGGTAGAAAATAAGACTGGAACCAAGTTACAAAGACCCCTTGTGCAAACCAAAACAATGCAAGCATATTGAAGTTTCATGGATCTGTTAATTTAAAATATATTTAATTTATAGGAATAATTTAAAATGTATATTTTGTTGTTGTTTGTAGGCGCACAAGTCTCTGAATTTTGTTTCAACACTGCTCCAGATTACTATGTCAGAACAACTGGATTTACCTGTAAGACAGGCAGGCAAGTTTCCTGAATTATTTTCTTGAGTGCATGTAAAGGTATGGTTTAAAAGGTTTGTAAATTGAATAACAGAACTGTCTTGGGACAGAGTTTCTGTGATTTTTCTCCCAGAACCCATGTGCCTTCAGTATTTACAACAAACAGCAAGTATCTTGATGTTTTGTGACAGAATTTAGAGGCATAATTCCATATTTGACTTACAAGCTACAAAAAGAAATTGGTAGGTTTTATTAAGAGATCCTGTATATTCTCAGCTGGGCATGGTGGCCCACGTCTGTAATCCAAGCACTCGGGGGGAGGCTGAAGCAGGAGGATCACTGTGAGTTTGAGGCCAGGCTGGGCTGTTCATTATAATTAACATAATAGGGGAACTTGTTTGTACCAGTATGATATAGTAATTTTACTGGATCAAGGTCAAGAGTAAATCTTTTTCATTTATAATTCAATAGGAAATAGTCATTTGATTATTTAAATCTCATTTTTTAAAATCTCATTTTCTTGCCAGACCTGGTGGTGCCCGCTTGTAATCCCAGCACTTGGGAGGCTGAGGCAGGAGGATAGTTGGGAGTTCATGACCAGCCTGGGCTACAAAGTGAGCTCAAGGCCAGTCTGAACAGCATAGTGAGACCCTGTCTCAAAAAGACAAGGGCCAGGGATCTAGCTCAGCAGCCTAAGTGCCTGCCTGGCAAGTGCAAGGTCACGAGTTCAATCCCCAGTGCTGCAAAAAAAAAAAAGAAAAGAAAAAACCTCATTTTCTTAAAAGTTTTTATTTTTTAGATAAGAAGCTTTGTGTTTATATCCCAAATTTTTATTCAGAAATTGAAAGTGTTTGGCATTTTGGAGAGTTTTTTACACATTCTAGAGAATTAATGTGTGTCAGAAAGTGAAATTACAGGACCAGGATATAGCTCAGCAGCAGAAGTGCCTGCCTGGCAAACGCAGGGTCTTAAATTTGATTCCCAGTACTAGAAAAAGAAAATGAAATTATACAGTAGTAGGAAATCATTCCAGTATGTACAGAACTGGAAACTGTAGAATTAGGGCTGAGGATATGACTTAGTGGGAGAGCTCATGCTTGGCAACAAGGCTCTGGGTTTAATCCCAGAAAGCAGGTGTGCGCCATGCACATGCAAAATAACTGTGGAGTTGGGCAAATTTTAAAATATAAAATAGCATCATGAATTTTCAAATTAGTATATTTGTGAAAGCTGAGGGTGACAAAGGCAAAGTTGCCCGAGGCTCCACAGTCCTAAATTCTGTCCATGTCACGTGCTGAAGGGTCATGAAATGTCTGAGAATTTTTTTGAGATTTTCAATTATATTGATTTCCAGTCTGTTTTTACTTCATTGTTCATTGAGCATGTACTCTTACCTGTCACTATTCTAGAGACTATGGAGTGATTAAATAAACAGGCAATCAAGAAATAAATTATATTCTTGGAATGATAGAATGATACTTACTGCATGGCAATGTGGTATTTGCTACAGTTTGGATGATTGGCTCCTTAGTACTCAGGCATTCTACGGGTATAGATTGAATCACGAATTCTTACAGTATAGTCTTCAGTTGTTTATGCTTTTTCAGAATAAAAAACTCAAAACATCAAATAAGTACATATCCCACTGCTTTATTTTTACTATGATGGAAAGAAATACTTAGGCTATATCTTGACATAGAAGGACTACTAATAGGCCTTAATTTTGGTCTTCATTTTCTTTTAGAGATAAAGAATCAAAATTAGGTAGTAGGCATGATGGCACACACCTGTGATCCCAGCACTCAGGAGGTTGAGGCAAGTTTGCTTCAAGGCCACCCTGAGCTACATAGTGAATTCAAAACCAGCCTGAATTGCATAGCAAGATCCTTTCTCAAAAGAACTCAAGACAAAATTATGTAGTAAGCAAATATGTTAGTCTCATGTATTCAGTTAACCTTTTTTGTTAGGTACAGTTTATCTTAAAAATTTCATTTTTGTATTTTTGTTTGTTTATTTTGTTCTTTGTTGAGACAGGGTTTCCCTATGGAGTTCAGGCTGGCCTTGAGCTCACTTTGTAGCCCAGACTGGCCTTGAACTCCCAGCAGTCGTCCTGCCTCAGCCTCCCAAGAGCTGGGATGGATTGATTATAGGTGTGCTCCACAAAGCCAGACTAAGAAGACTCTGTTTTAAAAATAAAAGAAGGAAGGGCTGAGTGTAGCTCAGTTGGTAGAGTACTTGTGCACAGCTCTGGGTTTAGTCCTCAATACTGCCAAATTAAAATAAGAAATGAAAAAGAATTGTGATCAGAGAAGAGCCTGCATTTTATAGAATTTAGGAATTAATTAATTTTGAATAATTTTCCATTGGACTATATCTTAGACTTTTATGATCTGTACACTCAGAGAGCTAGGTTAAAAAACCTTGTTAACAGTGTAGACTTTTGTCACATCAGTTTGATAACTTTGTCTTATATCAATTTGGAAAGGTAGCAGTATGATAACTGACAGAAAAGGCAATTTATAAATTTTAACATGGCAGATTCTCCGATAAAAAAGCATTAAGTGCTGTGTGATTGAAATACTTAGATACTTAGATTTATAGATTTAAGATCCTCTATAGTATGATTTTTCTATAGTGAACAGGTTTTTTTTATACTTTCGTGAGATTAGTTGTAGAAATTGTTAGTGCAAGGCGGTTTTATCTTTAGGTTTTGTTTATAAAACCATTTTGAAGCTGGGCATGCATGCCTGTAATCCCTGCACGTGGGAAGCTGAGGCAGGAGGATCCTTGCAAGTTCAAGACCAGCCTAGGCTACAAAGCTAGCTCAAGGCCATCCTGAACTGCATCACAAGACCCTATCTCAAGAAGACCAAAGAAAAAATAAAATTTTTTTATAAAGTTAATTTAGTTTTCCTGTAAAAAACATGAGGCTGGATATGGTGGTGTACATCAGTAATCCCAGCACTTGGAAGACTGAGACAGAAAGATGGCCATGAGTTCAAGGCTAGCCTGAACTGCATAGTGAAACCCTACCTTAAACAAACAAAAAAAGTGTTATGAGTAAATACGGTACAAAAATCTTTAAGTTTTGCAGTGTATTTATTTTGCAGAGTTCTCTTAGGTTATGTGTTTAGTGAATTTGTAGGTGATTGCCATAACTGAGTGTTAAATTTGTGTTTTGTCTAACTTGAAATAACTGAGTGTAGTGTTTTCTGTATAAAACAAAGACTTAGAAACAGGAATCTGAAAGAAATAGTTGATATGAACACTTGGGATAGTCACAATGCTTTCACAGTAAATATTCTTTTGTCAAACTGTATTTTAGGTGTTATCTATTTGAAAAATATGATAACACAGTATTGGCCTGATCGGGAAACAGCGCCAGGGGATATATCTCCTTACACTATACCGGAGGAAGATCGACATTGCATTCGAGAAAATATTGTAGAAGCTATTATCCACTCTCCTGAACTCATCAGGTATATAGATTTTAAAGTTCATTCATTGTTAAAGGTAATTTTCAGATTTGTTTCCATGTTTGTTTGTTTTTTGTTTTTTGTTTTTGTTTTGTTTTGTTTTGAGATGGTCTCAACTATGGCCTTGAGCTCACTTTGTAGCCCAGGCTGGTCTCTGAACTCACAGTGATCCTCCTGCCTCAGCCTCCTGAGTGCTGGGATTACAGGCGTGCACCACCACACCCAGCTCATGTTTGTATTTTTTGTCTTTTCTGAATATACAAGCCTGTCGTTTTTGTAGCAGAAAACTAATCCAACAAACGTAGTTATAGAAAAATGTCTTTTTGATTCACTTTCTCACTAGATTTGAAGTTCACATTCGTAAAACCAGAAACAAACTTCATATAATATTTGTGAAATACACTGTGATTAGAAAAAAGGTAAAAAAGACTTTAGGGCAGTAATGGCGAACCTTTTAGAGCTTTCAGTGATACAAACAGCCAACTGCAGCACATGTGCCTTAGTTCATCACTGCTGCTCTAGGGAATGCTATCATATGCTTTATGTTTTATAGTTATATTTGCAAGTTCCTTTTGTTTTATTGAGGCACTGGAGATAAAATCCAGGACCTCACACAGGCTAAGCAAAAGGAAATCTATCATTGGGCAGCCCTCCTCCCACAATCTCACTAAGTTGCCTGGGCTGCACGGCCTCCCTAGAGTACTGGCATTACAGGCTTGTGCTACCATGCCCAACTAGATTCTTTCAGATCAGTAGGAGAGGTTTGCCGAGTGACTCCTGTTCAATTATCTGCACTTTATGTACATCCAGATTACTTGAAATCAGGTTTTTCTAATCAGCCCATTTTCCATTATAGTATATGTTAGCAAAATTTGTGTAGGTGATACTGTTTCTTTTTCTTTTCCTTTGTTTTTTTTAGACATGAACTTACTCATGTAGCACAGACTGGCCTTGAATTTAACACAATCCTCTTGCCTCAGCCTTGCAGTGCTGGGATTGCAGACATGCATGACCGCACCCACCCATGTTTTCCTTTTTTAAAGGGCTTTTTTTTTTTTTGTACCAGGAATCCTACTCAAGGCCTTGTGCTTGCTAGACAGGCATTGGGCCACTGAGCCACACCTCCAGCCCTGTGCTATATTTCTTCCTGCTTACTATTTAGTTTTGACTTTCAGGGTACAGCTTACTACATGTATTCATCACATCATCAAGCATGATTATCCAAGCCGCTGGACTGCCATTGTGGACAAGATTGGCTTTTATCTCCAGTCTGATAACAGTGCTTGTTGGCTAGGAATTCTCCTTTGCCTTTACCAGCTTGTGAAAAATTATGAGTAAGTGTCTCTTCCAATTCCTTTGGTGCTTTCAGAAGTAGGAAAAGTTTAATAATTTAGACCAATTTGAACATGTAAAGTTACATTTAGCATAGATAACAAGATTAGTGAAGTATCTTGATTTTATTTATTTTTTTTTGGAGCATCTTGATTTTAATTAGTACTCTTTTTATGTCAATTTCTTATTCTAATTCTACAGTTTTCTGTATTGATGTCCACTTATACCCTATTTCTGTCTTTACCTATTCACAAATTAAATTATTTATAAAGATAAATTCCTCAGTAGGTGCTGATAAGACTTGGAGTGAGCTTCTAAGTTTAAAAAATTGTGATGGGTTGGCCGGGGATTTAGGTCAGTGACTTAAGCATCTGCCTGGCAAGCGTGAGGTCGTGAGTTCGATCCCTGGTTAAAAAAAGAGAGAGAGAGAAAAATAAAAAGTTAAAAAAAATCGTGAATGGTGATCAGTGTACATTGAGCATTAGAGCTCTTGGTTCTTTCTGTGAATTTTTTATCTTAATTTGGGTTCTTGTTAAATTTAAGAACCAGTGTCTAATTCTTAAGAATGTTGAATTGCGTATGTTGTCGGTGTGTTTTGAGGGATTCATGTTCACATATTTCATTCGTTGCATATTTGAGCAGATGATAGTTCATGTAAGTAGTTACTGCCCATAAGAAAGATTAGTTAGGGCAAGGGTTCATTTTAGACCTGCATTTAGGGGTCAGAAAAAATCTTAAAAAGTCGAGGTGTAGTACTAAGCCATATGTTGAAGAGATTTTTCTTTAAGTGTGTAGTGACAGTAATGAAACTGGTAAGGTACTTCAAAGTCTTGATAAGGGAAAATTATGAGAAAGGCATAAAGACTTTTTGGGTATGGTATTAGGGATCAAATCCAAGGGCCCTGTACTACTAAGCTACATTCCCAGGCCTTTTTATTTTTTATTTTGAAACCGAGTCTTGCCAAGTTTCAAAGACAGGATTTGAACTTTTGATCCTCCTCCCTCAGCCTGTCTGAGGAAGACTATACTGTGGTGGTGACTTTATTTCCACTTCTAACAGCTACACAGATGCCATTGTGAGCCCTCTATTTCTGGGACTTGTAGTTAGCCTCTGATACCCTTTTTGGGTCCTGTTTCAAAGTAGCTGATGAACTACTGCTGCTGTTCTTAGCAGGAGACAAATAAATCATTTACAGCATTGGTACTGGTGTTTTCTTGTGTTCCCACCAGCTACCCATCTTCCTGCTAAGGAATGTTCCAGCTTTGCTCCATCCTCTGTCAGAGTGCCAGTTGTTGTAGTTCTGGTAAGTGAGTGACTGAAATCAGAGAGAATGACACTAAGCTGTCAGTGTCATTGAGGAAGTTCAAGTCTGTCCTGTTCTATAATTATACAGGAGAGGAATTTGGAAGTGGGAGATACAGGAGATTGCTACACTACTGGATTCCAGTTAATTTTTAGTCAGTGTTTGATCGTGGAGAACAAGGTATTCACAAGAGATTTGTGTGGACTGAAGCAGTTCTAAGCAAATGATGAAGAAATTGGAATTTGTTGGCCTTTAGAGAATAAACCATCAAGAAATGATTGTCTGGTGAAGGGACATAGGAAAAATATTTGAAGAGGGGAGTATGTCATTTATTAGGCCTTACTGAGTAGTATAAACAAAGAACAGGTGGAAATGACCCACCATCTTAAATGGATAATAAGGAAAT
>RJWT010022797.1:0-17036 GCA_004365215.1 Cuniculus paca | reverse complement strand
GTTGTGAAACCCAGTTCTGAAAATTTCCACACATCCTTGGAAAGAAATGTGATGAATCAATAACTAATGAAAGACATAGTCGCAATGTATCAAGGAAGAAGGATGTGCAAAGTTTTCTTGGAGACATCCTCATCTCCTGTTCTTTCCTTTCTGCATGCTAGTTTTCCATTCTTTTTTTAAGTAATTAATATTAATGGGGCTCCATGTGACATTTCCATAGCTTCATACAGTGTGCACTTATCAAATCCAACCTCCTTCTTTCATCCTGTATCTCTGCCCTTCACAATCTCTTCTAGATCGCTAATTGCTAATTTTACTTTCACAATCTATTCTAGATTAATTTCTAATTTTTCTTTCAGATCAACTTTTTAGTTTGTGTATGTGAGACAGACATTTGTCCTTCTGAGTGTGGCTTATTTAATTTAACATAATGTTGTCCAATCCCATCTATTTTGTTGAAAATGACAGGACTAACTCCTTCTTCAAGTATTCCATCATATATATAAAATTTTCTTTATCCATTCATGTATAGATGAGCACCTAAGTGAATTCTGTATCTTAGCTATTGGGAATTGGGCTGCAGTAAACATGGTTCTCTCCTCTTCAGCTTCTCTGCCTTTTCTTAGCCTGCCTCTCATAATTTGGTTCACCCTTTTCTGGGGAAAAATGGACTTGATTAGCCAACTATCACTGAGACATTGACTGAATAACTATTTTTTTCTACATCCATAGAAATTAATATTTTTTAACACCGGTGCAAGAAAATATTTGGAAGTGATTGTTATTTTGGAAGTTTTAGGCACCATAAAGCAGAGATAAAGGAGATAATTGGCATAGGATAAGGTTTCTTTTGTATCTATTTTATATGTGTATGACTGATTTTGATATAACTTCAAAATATTTTATTCTGAAATATGAACAGACTAAATTAATTAGTTCTCAAAACAACCCATTTATTTTTGGGACAAACTTTTGACAGCCAGAGATTTAAAGTGATAAAGTAACTGTAAAAGACATCACCATTTAACAATTGTGCAAACCACAAGTTGAGTTAGAGTAGCCATTTTATGTTTGTTAGTTTTGCGGCACCGCGGATTGAACTCACAACCTCGTGCTTGCCTGGCAGGCATTTAGGCCACTGAACTAAAACCCCAGCCCTTGTTTTTTTGAGACAGGGTATCACTACCATTCAGGCTGGCCTTGAGCTCACTTTGTAGCCCAGGCTGGTCTCAAACTCACAATGATCCTCCTGTCTCAGCCTCCTGAGTGCTGGGATTACAGGCACGAGCTGCCACGACAGGCTCATTTTTTTTTTTAAAGAATCAACAAATCATTCATTATGACAGAAGTTGTCAGTGCTTTCTCAGTAGTCAACTCTGGGACCTTGATGACAATTGATGGGAGCTGTATTAGGGTTCCCTAGAGGAACAGAATCAATAGAAAATATGTGTATAATTGTGCAACAGGATTTATCATGGAGGTGTATAGGATCAGAGATGGGAGAGTCTACAGTGCTGTGTATGTGCCAGAGAGCCAGAGCCTCCAGTAGCTGCTCAGCCCAAGATGAAAGGTACAGAACAAGAGGGCTCAAGGATACCATGCCAGCCCAAAGTAAAAGGCCTAAAGCTCAGTGTAGCGTCGCCAGTGTGAGCCTGGATTGCAAGGCTGCAGAAACTGGATTCTGAAGTCAGAAGACAATGGTGAAGACTAAGCCTCTTCTCTCCAGTGAGGATAGTTCTTTTTCACTCAGTTTGCTGATTTACATGTCAATCTACGGAAGCACCTGTAACTGTTGTTTACAAATCTGCTCAACGATTCTCAATCCACTCGATTTGACAAATCATGATTAACTAATGGTCACAGGAACAAAACTCTTCTATGTACTCAGAAGTGCAAATTATGTTCCATAAGTACAAAGTCAGAAGTAGCTGCCTGTAACAAAGGCCCTGCCTGAATAGACAGGTCAGAGTAGACAGCCTGGCTGAAGTTAGAGCTGACACCCTCACTGGAGTGATTGAGCCACCTCAGCCAACATGTGTGTCTACAGAAGGGTCCTCTGGAAATGAGAGGAGTCAAATTTTCTAGATATAAGGGATTGGTGGTAGATGTTTCCAAATACTCTAAGTCAAGTGTTACAAGGATTCAACATGTGAATTAATCCATTCATTAATATAAGGACACTAGATTTAGAACTTCAGTAATAAAGGAATGCAGTAAAAGGTATGTGGTAAGCGTCTGTGGTCTATTACAAGTACAGTTTCCTTGCTGACTGATTTGTAGAGGCACTTGCAACAGTGGCATTATAAAAATAATTGAGAACCTGGGTGTTTCTGAATTTGGTGACTTTGTTCATGCTTTTCTTTATCCTACAAACGAACTGTAACCAGCATCCTGGGCTATTCCAGGATTGACCTGCTGTACTGTAAATGCAAATCTTGTTGAACTTTAATGATTCATAAAGCCACCGATGAGTTGTCCATGGTCTTGGAAAAGCAAGTAGCAAACAACAGTCAAGATGCCAGACTAAAATCACTCAGAAGTAGTTTGATTTCTAGAGCTTGTGAGATGACTCAACACTAGCATAGGAGTTACATCTTGGGCTAACGTGTCAGGGCAGGTTTTGAGAACTTGCTAACAGCATGGTCCCACAGGCCACACTACTCAGAATGGCCCATGCTTGGCATTCCATGTTCTGTGAACTTGTCTTAAAATTATTAACAATTTTACCTTTGATTTGTGCTTTAATTGAATTCCGATGAAACAATGGAGCTAGAAGCTTGTGGACTGTGGTCACATGTGTTCCCACCCCTGTTACAGAATTTATACTTGCACCTCTCAGAACACTGCGGTGAAGATATGATCGCTGACTTCATTGGTCACAGAGATTGTTTTTCACTCTGGGGCAAAACTTTTGGCTCTAATTCTACCATGACGTGAATAACATGGAAAAAGCTATGTTAGAAATGGCATTTTTCTTCCCTATTGTTGTCATCATAATTGTTTGTCACCTAAAATGTGATGAGTATATCATATCAATTTAAGGTCTTTAAATTTACAGGAGAGTTGAAGAATATGCAAATATCTTGCCACATGTCGATATTTCTACATTTTTAAAACTGTATTTGATCTAAAAGGAAACAAGTCTTTGGCACTATTCTTTTCAACTGTTTTCTGGTTTCTCTTCAGAATATTGGTTAGTGACCTTTACTCACTTTCATGTCCAAATGGCCAATTGATGACTCTAAGTGGTATAGAAAGCTATGACTGCTGGCCAGCATCTGCTGTCTGTTTTTATTTTATTTTATTTATTTTATTATTTATTTATTGTTTTTTTTTTGCAGCACCGGGGATTGAACTCATGACCTTGCGCTTGCCAGGCAGGTGCTTAGGCCACTGAGCTAGATCCCCGGCCCTTTGTCTGTTTTTATTTAGAAACAGAATTTTTGTTGTGTTCATAACACAGTTACAGCCATTCATCTATTTGTTGTCCATGTTTCCTTTTACAACTCAACTGCATGGTTAAATAATAGAGACAAGAGATGATGTATCTTACAGTCAAAAACTTTGCTAGCCCCTGCTTTGTTGATAACCAAATTATCTGTCTCACTTGCTCACTCTAAAAAGAGAGGCGAAGTACATCCAGCGTCAGAAGAGAGATAATGTGAAGTAAGCACCATATGACGGTTTTGTCCATTTACTGTTGTTATTTATCCACTGAAGTAAGTATGTTCTTCTTATTCTTTTAGTTCTGGACAAGCAGAAAGAGAAGAACATTGCACAAGGTAATTCAACTTAACATCACTTTTTAAACTGAAGGGTCTTCTCTTGGTAAAAGTAATTTCAACCCTAAACTGTTGAGGCAAATCAGAAATAAAATCCCTTGTTATCAACCAGTGCTTTCTTTAAAATTGAAAAGCAAGGGTTTGAGACTTGAAACTTTAGTGTACTCTGGCATACAGTAATCGATCATTCATCTGACTAGCTTCTAGCAATTTCACACGAATGTGCACAGAGACAGGAAAAATAATTACCAAATGCACTAAGCTTGGTTATTTATAAATAATTACCACTTACTTGTTTTACATCTCCACTTGTCATGTATCCCTGAAAATGAATATATATCCCTGCATATATAGTTATTTTATATATTATATTATTATTATAATATAATGAACTAAATCCCTACAAGGGGCTATACTCAAAATTATATATAAAGTATTATATAATACATTATATATATATATATATATATATATATATATATATATATATTAGATTATCCCCACAAGGGGTTGTACTCAATATTTTCACATAATGCTACCCATGGTTTAAACCATTAGAAATTCCTTAAGCTGCTAATAATTTTTCACATTAGAAGCCCAACAAAATTGTGGCCCAATGATTACACCCTTGTTCTCCTACTACTCTTACAGAGCATTGCTGAGGCATTTGGGACTTTCAGTGCTAAACTAAGAACACTGGGAAATTTAAAATAAAAGGTACTGCATAACTGAGTAGTGAATGAACTCTAGGACTCTAATTTTATTTTGCCTCCAATTATTGATGTTATTTTAAATAAGGCAATATTTCATCTAAAAATGAGAATATCCATCTTACATGTACCTTTTTATGAGAGACATGGGGTTTCAGTCAGTAACCTTATGTTCAGAGGATTCCCCTAACTCTGGCTTCTCTCTCTCTCTCTCTCTCTCTCTCTCTTTTTTGATACACTCATTACATTAAAAAATCAAAAACTGAAATTGGGGGCTTCCCATGGTTTATTATGAATATAAAATCCAAACAAATTTTAAAATTTTCTGCAAGGTATGGGCTAGAGACCGTTTTGCTAGGATTATATGTGAAACTGCTCCTTTTCACTGAATTGAAATAGCACATTTATCATGACTTTAATCTCTTGTCACTGAACCTCCTGATGGGTTCTTCATCTATTCTAGCTATATGCAATCATCATATTGTTTTATTTATTTTTTCTCACAGTCCTTGAGATTGATTCCAGGGGTGCACTGCCACTGAGCTACATCACCAGTGCTTGTTATATTTTATTTTGTGATAGAATCTCTCTAAGTTGTTCAGGCTGGTCTTGAACTTGCCATTCTCCTGTCTCAGTGTCTCAAGTAGCAAGGGTGACAGTCATGGTACCACCACACCTGGCTTATCATATTGTTTTGGTTAATGTTGCTTTGTAATAGGTTTCATATCTGGAACATATTTTTCCCCTTTTCAAAAATATTTTTGTAATTATGCAATATTTATCATTCCGTATATATGGAATTCTGAATTAGACATGGAGAGGAGGTGTTCGTATAGATTAAACACCCGATTAACTCAACTTTATGGAGGTGGCCGCGTGTCAGGAGGAATGGAAACAGCATTGGTGCTTCTCTGCTAGGTAGGTGATCAAACAGCCTTTGATCTTGAATTTAGTACAGACGCTAGCCCAAATTACCTTGGTGCTTAGACCACAACTTGAAAACACCTCCCATCCTGAAGGATGTTTCTTGATCTGCATGGTGACCTAGGATATTCTACCACTGATGCCAGAGAACCGAAATGCAATGTTTCAGACAAGCTTTAACTGTCTCTCTCTGATGTTCTGTTAATAAGCCTAAACAAACTTGCTATCATCACAGTGAACATTAATCAGCATAATTTGTCCCTGAATTCTTCGTTATTCCATTCCGTGCCACCTAGACAATTTGCATGTCGTGTTCATTGGTGGCGTTAGTATCAAAATCTATGAATAATTCTGATATACCCGCCTTAAAAAAAAAATCGCCCAGTTTAAAAGTTGTGCTCTGTGTCTTGCAGATAACAGTCCCCTCCACCAGAGGTCTCCAGCTCACTGACATTCTATGAAAGTAACTCTTGCATGGAAAATACTAAATCTGTGCCATCCCCTACAGTAGCCACTAGCTCCACATACCTTTTTAAATTTAAGTTAGTGAGGATTAAATGAAATTAAAAATTCAGTTCCTCAGTCACCTTAATTACATTTTAAATGTTCAACGGCCACCTGTGGCCAGCTGTTTCCATGTTGGAAAATAAGGACAGCTAGTGTTTCCATCACTGTGGAGAGGTCTATGGGCGTGCACTAAGTCCTGTAAATTTAATTCATAAATGTATAAATAGTAGTCCAGGCTCACACTATTAAAACAACAAAGAGGTAGCACCTCTTCAGCACCATGTTTGAATCCTCCTTTATCCAGATGATTTTGGGAGACAGATAAAAATGTTTTTGTGTTTGTATTCAACTTACTCTGTCCTGGGGCAGTCCATTATATCAGTTTTTTTCTAATAATCCATCAATACCATGCATTTTTTTTCTCTTATTGAGAAAATCATGACTGGGAAATGGTAAGGAAAAGATCTGGAAAATATTAAAAATTTAATGTCTTAAATTCATCCTTAACTGTGCCCCTGACAAGCTGAGAGACATGAAGAATGCTGCTGATCTTCTCTGGGCCTGCATTTGCTCCTGGATGAAATGAGTGGAGGAAGCAGGTGTTCTCTAAGACCAGGAAATGGGACCCAGACCCAAAGTGCAGAAGTATAGTCCTTATACTTAAAAGTGAACTCTGGCCCATGCAAGAAGTTCCCGGATGCCTAGGTCATGCTGGCCGCTCTGCCTTATGTCAAGATGACCTCGAAACAGCTGTGGTAAACAGAATTGGCTAATTGTGTAGACCATATCAGATTGATAGTTTAAGTATAAACATCAGTGCCCATTTTATCTGACTGTCATCTTAAGGGATAAAATTAATTTTATTCCTTATTGTTAATATGTGACAGCTACTATATCACTTCACTGAGAATATTGCAAAACAACACTGTGACTTTATTCCAAGGACCTCAACTATAAACTTAATCTAATTTTAGGATCATTGAAAGACAAAACAACCACCACCTCCCTGAATTGTTCCTTTCTGTAACATACTATTCCTTGAAACACTCCTTTTTCTAGATAGATAGACATGGACTATGCCATATGTTCTAGTCATTTATCTTTGGACAACTGGGGTTTAAAAATCATTATTTAAAAAAAAAGATAAGATAATTTTCAGTTGTATACCCCAGTTTTTCTCAAACTGTAGAGGTGAATGTTTTCATACCTGACATTTCTCTTGTAGGTAGCATTCATCTTTCAGTGACTGGGCCAAATTCTTACCTATTTGCATAGAGTTCATTCATTGCTTTTCATGTCTATAATTCAGAGTAAGTCAACTGTGGGCAAAATAAGTTATAAAATGGAGTTTAAAGAGAGGAAATTGTGGGGAAGAGGAAGTAGATGATTAAAATTAAAACAGTGGTCAGAAGCTTCAGTTGTTTTCTCAGGTGCTTTGTTGGCAGAAATAAAAAAAATAACTTTTCTATGAAACCCCACCTGAATTCTTTCAACTACAATGATGCAAAGAAAATACACGCTAATTATGAGTAGGAACATTATCTATTAATATGTTAATGAAGCAGGTTTGCTAATGGTGAAAGACCTGAATTTTAATAAAATTTTAAGAGCTTCTTGATTACGTGTTTGTTAGTCGATATGATCATTTAAAATTATCTCTAGGTGGCTTTACATGGAATAAAACTTACATTAGAACTGTATTCTAAACACGCCTTAATGAAGCAGGTGAGGGTACCATCTGTGACATAAACACTGTCAGCCAGAAATTCACTTCAAAAGAAATGTAAACTAGTTAACAGGAAACATGTTATCATATCTGCCAGTAACAGCTTTCAATGTAGGTAATTTATTTATGCATTTACTTGCTAATTTTTTCAAACATATTTGCTTATGAAAATAATGTTCGATTGAATTAATGGATACTGCCTTTCAATACTGGAAGGGTTATTTTTCATTAAGAAATCTTCCAGTGTCCTGTTTTGACAACATCCCACACATATATGAAAACTGTTGTATCCATCCAAACCCAGATAAATTTTGAGAAAAAGAAGAGTCCCCCCCAAAATCCAAAAGTCGACCTGAATTATGACAGAAACCTCCGTACGTCTCTGTGAATAGAAGAAATTGTGTTACTTTTTTCTCCAAGATGATTCGGTATCAAAGACCCTGATGATACCCATCTGCCTCTCTAGAACGTGGGTGAAGACGCTTGACGCTCTTCTTCGTTTTCACGTTAGAACCATGAGGCCCTGATTAGCGGTTGAGCCTAGGCTGTGGTCCGGGACTCCTGAAGAGAGAAGCCTCTGAGGAGGCAGAAGGGGACTCAGGTGTAAGATAGTAGCGCTTTGAGCCCAGGGAGCTGCGGGAGGAAGCGCTCTGGGCTTTGCTGTGTCATTGGGGGATTTTGGTCTTGGAGTGAGGAGGCCTGGGTCTTCTGCGTTATGTATGAGGCAGTGAAGAAGGTGTTAGTGAGGGTGCCAGAAGTTAATCCTAGAAACAATGGATTAAGTGCCAAGAGCCGGCACTCAGGTGCCGCACCACCAATGTAATCATTATGGGCCAGGTTGGTGGGAGGCGGGACTCATCTAACTCTCATCCCTCTGAGGTTTGCAGAGACTCTGGAGGAGCTATGACAGGAAGTCACTTTCGAAACAGCAGCCCGCCTGAGAAACCATCTGCCTCTTCTTGAGCAGAGTTCCTTCCACAAACTTGATGCCCATTCACCACGTGTCTTCTTTTCCCGGCTATTTAATATTCTTCATTTGATAGTGTCAATAAAACAGCACTGTGGTGGTCTTTAGACCTGACAGGTAACAGTCAGGAATTCTTGTGTCTAATGAGATTTCCGATGGTCTTTCTTAACTGGGTTTGAAGCACAGATTGGCCCTTTCACGGGATTCTCCTTGGGCCCGGAGAGTTTCTTTGAGGGCATGCTGCCCTCTAGGGGTTGAAGCAAACAGCGACGCGGAGGATTGCAGAGCAGAGCCTGGTTGGAAGAAAGGAAGAGCCTTTCTAAAAACGTTTGATTTTTTTCATAAAAATGGCTCAATCTTTTCAGCCAATTGCATTTCCGCGTCAGAAAAAAATTATTTAATAGAAAGCATCACGTATTCTCAAGGCCCACAACAGGCAATATGAGATTAATATATTCTTTTTTAAGTTTCTCTTTTTAAGGTCTGCCACGAGATGGGGCAGGGTTAGAGAGAAAATGTACAGGTATTTAAAAACCCATAATAGTTTAATTCCTGAGCACAACCGTCTCTTAAATCTTACTACTTTCATAGGTTCTTCCCCATACTTGCGCATTTAATTCTTGCCTCCACTATATTAAGATGTTAAGGGTCAACAAGTCAGGAAACTACAGAATTTATGTTCTGAACCTAAGTTTTCTTATTCCAGAACTGGTTCATTTTCTTACCTTGCCACTAGAAAAACACAACTGACTATCACTTAGCTTTATAAGTAACTGGTTATTTGACTGTTTGTATGCTTCTGATTTTTTACAAATAATCATAACTTTTTTAATAAGTGAAGGCATTTATAGATAAGTAAATAAATAATAACACCCATATATTCTATCATTTGGCAACACATTCGCCTAAAACTTCAGTTTTGCTAATATAGCCCAGGAAGAAAACCAAATATGCAAATTGGTTCGTGGTACAGCCCAAAGACTACAGAGAAATTCAAGTCCTAAAGACTGAGAGTGAAGCAGACGACCTTACAATGGCAACATAATATATGATACTAGAAAATAAAACTGGAGACCCAAAGTAGACTAAGAAAAATGGCATAAAGTAGTTAAATGGTGAACTGGAGACCTCCTGTAGTTGGTTGCTTTATGCATCACAGGAAGACTTGAATCTTTCTAGGTAGGACATGTTCTGTGGGGGTTGCGTGTTCTATGGGCTAGGGCACTGTCCTTTCCCTGCCACCCCACCCCCATCCCATACGAAACAGCGTTGACAACAAAAAGGTAAAGACAGGTTGTAAAACCTTTTTGCTGCTGCAGATGCTATGTTAGTGGAGTTTGTGAAACTCCCAGCCCAGAGACAAACAGTCATTCCCACAGTAAACAGCCACAGCTGACACTTTTCACTCACTGTGCCCTATGGGTTGTGCACACACACAAACACTCATGCACACACACACAAATGACTAATAGCATTACAGAATCTTAGATTTGAAAAAGACTTTACCAACTGGTTTTATAATCTAACTATCTAAAATGTACAGATCTTTGTCTGAGATTCCCTAGCAATCCTCTAACTCTTCCTAAGTCCTTGTCTGAGTTGCATTCACTTAAATCTGCCCTTATCTTGACATCCATTAGCTCTGGCTGGTGCTGGTGGATTTAAAAGCAAATATTTACGACTGGATTTATCTTTCCTAAATTCTGGTTCATTAGGCGCAATAACAAGGAAGAACTCGGTTCCCTACCAGCCCTTTTGGTGACCTATCTACTCCTAACGCATTGTCCAGAATACATGCAGCAACATGACTGCTTTTCTGATGATAGGTTAGATGTTTTCAGTGACTTTCACGAGTTCTGAAAATGTCTTCTTGATGTAGAAAAACAGCTAAGAAAGCTCTAAACAGGACAAATCAGAAAGTATAGAGGGTACCCTTCTTTTGCAAAATGAACTGATAGAGGAAGAAAAAACCCTGCCACTTAATACTTGAAGTTGCCTTGGAAAGTGTTCTGGTACACACACCCACCCCCCTTTTAAATCAGAGCTTCTGCTTTTTAAAGTAAACTTTATATACATTGATCTGTGTGTGTGTGTGTGTGTGACAGAGACAGACAGACAGACAGAGACAGCAATACAGACGGAGAGTTGAGTCTCTTGCTACCATGATTGTTTTTGCTGCTGTCTAAACTAGTATGTCCCATTACAATTTCAGGGTGTATGTTCTAGCCCAGACCTCAATTAAAATGTCCTATGGCTACTGTCTTCATACCTTTTTCCTTGTCTCTTGTTCCTCTGTCAATGTTTGAAGAATCTCTTTTCCTATAGGGAGATTTCTTTAGTTTTTGGAGGCTTCTTTCTCAAATCTTTTATAAATTTTTTCTCTACAGTTTAAGTTGTAGGTTCAGGACAATGGTGATATCACATTTGTCACCTTTATCTAAAGTTGAAAATAAAGAGAAATATCACACATTTTATAAAGTATTATTTGTCATGCACATTAGAATTTTCATTGCTGTTTGACAACACTGGGTTTCTCATGACTCTTCTACCAAGTGCAGTCATCACTGTTTTTGTTTTAAGTCAACTTAAGATTGGAGCACTCACTGATACTGACGGGTAGATTAACTTGTTTGAGCATAAAGAATGAATGACCCAGAGTGAACTTAATGAGAAGAAATTTTCCAAGAAAATACAGTATTTCCTTTTCTTTCTTCCCCTGGAGACTAGCTTGGTTCTAATTCTAGGCCAAGGATGTTCTGTGACCTTCCCAATCCAGGCCCCATTCTAATCATCCCAGCAGAAAAAAATGTTAGAAATCCAAAGCACGCCTCAAACCAGCGTCTCAGCTCAGATCTCTTGTGGGGAGGCCCAGTGTTAGAGCATCACTGTTTTACTCATTGGTAAGTGTATCAGATTTATTTCCTCAAACCCTGCCATGTGTCAAGCATTCTACCACGTGCTGGTGATACCGAGGTGGATGCAATTTATATGTTTTCTATTCTCAAGGCAAATGAGAGAAGTAAATAGGCAATTATAGAAGTGATGGAAACGCACAGAATGCTATGTAGAGTTTGAGTGAATCCTAGAAGTTGGCCTGGATTGGGAAACAGTTGGGGAAAACCTCTGAGTAAAATGTATGTGTGAGTCTAGGTCAAAAGACTCCTTTGAAGTTAGAACAAGAGAGAAAAAGCATGCAGTTCTACAAAGAGAAACTTGGTGTTTTTTTTTTTAAAGGGGAGAGGATTCACTACAGCTCCCTAGACTGTGTGCACAGTGGGGGAAAGGATTTGATGAGTACTGTATAAGTCATCATAAGACTTATTTCAAGAAATGGGACTCATAGCTGTACTTCATGTTACAAAGTTTGGTCTCAATTCTACAGGTAGTGGATAGCAATTATAGGGTGGTAAGCACCTGAGCCACAGAATGAGACATACATATGAACATTACCATGAGTGCAATGAGGAGAAGTAAAGTAAAACCAGAAGCAAAGGAAAGACTGCAGAAACCCAGTTGAGAGAAGACCATGGTCTCCAGATTCAGGATTGGACCAAACTCTCCAGGACCATCATCGCATCTCTCTCTCATTCCCTGAAGCAGGCAAATCTCTGTGAGGTAGGCCAGCTTGTTGTAGTTATGTATTAATTGTGTTTTTATTTATTTATTTTTTGTATTGTATGATGTTTTGAGACCAGCCCCTGGCAAGGCTAGTTGATTCCTAGAGTTAACAACTTGTCTGAGAGCATACTTCTTCCCACATACTAACCAGTACAGAAACCCACTCCAAACTTCCTCTTCGATCTGGATTTTACAGGAAGCAATTTGTTTATCAATTCGTCAATTGATAGGTATCTGAGTCACTACCAGTTTTTGTCTATTGTGAATAAAGTTTCAATGAACATTCATAACCAAGTCTTTGTAGGTACATATGCCTCCATTTCTCCTGGGTAAATACAGCTCAATCGGTGGATCATATATTAAGTATACATTTAGCTTAAAAGAAACTTGCAGTGGTTTTTCATGTCAGCGGTACCGTTTTATAATTTCAGTACAAATAAAACCAGATAGTTCTAGTTGCTCTGCATTCTCAATATATTGGGATTGTTAGTCTTTTAAAAATGTTGTCTTTCTAGTGAGTTTTGGCGGTATCTCATAATGATTTTAATTTGCATTCTTCTGTTGACTAATTATGTTGAGCATCTTTTTGTGTGCTCATTTGCTGTTAGACATGCTCTTTGGTGAAAAGTCTCTTCAAATTCTTTGACCATTTAAACCAACAGGGCTGGGCACACAGCTCAATGGCACAGTACTTGTCTAGTATGTTGAAGACCTTGGGTTTCAACCCTACACTGCATATATATGTGTATATACATGTGTATATATATATATGTGTGTGTATATATATGCATATACCACATATATAGCACTGCACATATATGTGTGTATATATAATGTATACATACACATATATATATGTATACATATATGCACATATATATGTGGTCTCAGTGACTTGCTTTTATATATATAGTCTCAGTTAATGATTTGCTTTTATTTTCTAAGTAATGTCTTTCAAGGAATGTTTTTAATTTTGATGAGGTCCAATTGATAAATTCTTTTTTTATTCAAGCTTACTTTGCTCTAAGAAATCTTCACAACTCAAGATCATGAAGTATCTTTCTGAAAGCTTTACATACTTACCTCATATGTTTAAGTGTGTGATTCATTTTGGTTTATTTTTGTGAGAAATAGAGTTGAGGTTCTTTTTTCTCATATATATATCCAATTGCCTTATCAGTATGTTTCCTTATACTTTGCATTTCTAACTTTTATCATAGATGAACAGCACATTATTAAAAACTATTCTCTCATTTTGAAATACCTCAGAACCTTTCTTAAGCATCAGTTGATTATGTATGCTGGTCTATTGCTGAACTCTCTATTCTCTTCCAGTGTGCTGTATGTTTATATTTGGATCAACACAAAACTTTTTGATGACTGTAGTTTTATAGTAATTCATGAAATCAGGTAATATAAATTCTAAAACTTTATTTTCTCAAATTTGTTTTGGCTGTTTTGAACAATTTTCATTTTCAAATACATTTTAGAATATGCTTGTCAATTTGTATTTTTTAAAAACCTCTTAGGATTTTAATTGATATTGCTTTGAATTTATAGATCAACTTAGGAAGAATTTAGTGCCTTAATAATTCTAAATTTTTCAATTTACTTGTTTCTGTTTCTTGGCTATTTTGAAAAATGTTGCAACAAACATGACATGAGATGCAAATAATTGCTTCAAGATACTGGATTGAATATTTGAATATATATATATATATACACATATAGTCAGAAATGGACTTTCTAGACTAACTAGTAGGTCTATTTTTAAGTATTTGAGGAATCTCTACTATATACTGTTTCCACAGTAGTACCATATACATCCCCACCACCTGTGCTCAAAGATTCCCTTTCCTCCACTTGTTATCTTGTTTGACAATAGCCATTCAATAGGTATGAAGTGATATCTCATTGTGGTTTTGATTGGGATTTTCCTGATGATGTATCTCCACTATGAGCTTCTAAACTATGCTAGTTTTATTTTGCAAAACCTGATCATTGTTCTAGGGTTTATAGTATACACCTTTAATTTACTTCAGCCTACCTTAAAATATTATACTTGTTCATGTGTAGTTTAAGAACCTTACAACATGTTTCCAAATTTCCCTCCTTTGTTTATGCTATTGTTCTCAAATACTTTGCTTCTTTGTATGCTGTAAGCCATAGAATTCAATGTTGTTAGTTTTGCTTTAAAAGTCAATCATCTTTTAAACAAATTTTCTAAATGAGGAAAAAACTTTCATATTTATACATATAATACCATTTCTGACACTTTATTTCTTTGCATAAATCCAACGAATCCTTTTTTGTTAGTGTATAGGGCTACTGGTAATAAGCTTTCTCAGCTTTTATTTTAAAAAATTGTGGTAAAAACACTTAACATTATACTTACCCCTTTAACATAAATTTTTACATGTACAATACAGTATTGTTAACGATAAACACAGTGCTTCACAGCAGATCTCTAGGATGTAATCATCTTGCATAACTGGAATTTTATACTCTTTGAATAACAATTCTCACTTCCACCACACCTCTTGTTGGTTAAAGTGTTTTTATTTCATCTTTATTTTCGAAATATATTTTCATGGGTGTAGAATTGTAGGTTGGCAGGGTTTTTGTTCTTTCTGAATTTTACAGGTGTTTGGCTGTCTTCTGGCTGGTGCGGTTTCTGACAAATGAGATGCCATTCTTTGTCTTCTCTTTACATCATTACCTGTGGATTTCAACTGTTTGATTATGATGTTCCTAAAGTAATTTAATTTGTATTTATTCTGTTTGAGGTTTTTAGATCTATCTTCCCTCCAGCCCACTGACCTAACAAATTTGGATGTTGTTCGTCTTTATTTCTTCAAGTATATTTTATGTCCCCTTTCTTTTATTCTTAGCTCTTCTCTTTCTGGAACTTCACTTAAATGTATTTTAGACACTTGGATTAGTCTCAAAACTCACTAAGGTTGTGTATGTGTGTGATGCATGCATGTGCACACATACACATGTGAACTTTTGTGTTTCATATAATTTTTATTGTAGTATCTTCAAGTTCAGTTATCTTTACTGGTATTGTATGTTTTATTTGGCTGTTTTTATGTCTCGCATTACCCTTTCATTAACTTTATATTTCTCTTAACATGTTTAATCGTATTTATAGCCATTATTTTAAGATCCTTGTCTATGAATTCTATGACATTTATCTTTTCTAGGTCTATTTCTATTGATTGCTTTTTGTACAGATCACGGTAATAATTCTCTGCTTCTTTGAAGACCTGGCAGTTTTTTAAATTGGAATTATGAATTTTGCTTTCTCTGCTGTCAGCTTTTATTGTATTTCTTTTAAGATTGTTGAGGCTTCTCCTTCTTGATATCCAGTTCAGGTATTTGTGGAGATTTTAATCCTTTTGAGGCTTGATTTTAAATTTTGCTAAGGTGAGTCAAGGCCAGCCTTTATTTTAGGACTCAGTTCCATCACTAAGGGATGACTCTTCCGAGGATTTGAGCTAATGTATCATGGTGTCTCTCCATTTAGGTTGGTGGGAACAAAAAATTCTTCAAGCATTGCATGACCTCCAGAAATTGCTTTGGCTGCCTTCCCCAATTTGTTCTCAAGTATGTTCAGATCGCTACTGAGCCAGACTCAAAAGGACTCCACCTCAGATCTGCAGAGTTTATTCTCAGTGCAGTATTATCCTTTCTGGTACATTGCCTTAGAAATACTAACCATCTTGATATTCTCAAACTTCTATCTTTATCTTCTAATTTTGTTAGTGTCAAGTTTTGGGGGCTCCACATCTCTGAAAGCACTATGGCTTGAAAAACCTGGTTCTAACTGGTAACAACGAGTCCTAAAGTTTTTATTTTTTTCTCCCAGTAATCAATCCTATGTGCTCTGTTGTCAAATGTCTAAGTATCATTTTTAAAAATCTATTTTGTCAAGTCTTGTAGCTGTTTATAATTGTAGAGAAAATCCTGCTGGTTGGTCAAAGAAATTCCATCATCTTCTGTGAATTTACTAGAACCAGCATTTATCCCACCATTCTGCTGAATCTCTGCATCAAGGCCACTCTGGAGCTTCAGATTGGTAATCCAACATTATCTGTATTTAAGATTCACGAAAGATTAACTTTGCTCCAAAACTCATAAACTACTATCAATGACATAAGTAAGATGCCATGTAGAGGTGCTAAGTAAATGTCTTTAGCACTTTAGGTTTAAAGAAAATGAGTCATGAGTGCTCAAGACTTTCTTATTGCAAGGTTCAACTAGGTGAAATATAACTTGTTTGAAAATGTACCTCGGATTTTAAAAATTCAATGTTAAGGCCAACAGGTTGCTATTGAAAAGGTAGTACAGTATGCATAATTTCCAAGTGGAGAAGGGACATTATTCCACATTGGGCCAGGTGAGCGGGCACAGGTCAGTCAGGAGGCAGGAATAGTGAGGGACAAGAATGGGCGAGAGCCTCCATTGTGGTTTTCACAGGTAGGAAGAATTACTGCTAATTACAGAAAGATCAATGATCACCCACAAGGGGCTAGGGGTGAGGAAAGAGAATTGATTACGAACAGGTAAATGAGAACTTTTTTTTGTGCTGTATCTTAATTGTGGTGGTTGTTACATTACTGTTTACATTTGTAAAACTTATCAAATTGATACATTTTATTATGTGAAAATTCTCACTCAGTGATGATTATAATGAGAATGGAAGAGGAAACATTGAAAATTGTGCATGCAAACACATATTAAGAGGTTTGCTGAAAGGTAACACTAGTTGGCAAGAGGAAGAGAGAATACATTTGTTT
>RJWT010022796.1:0-17054 GCA_004365215.1 Cuniculus paca | reverse complement strand
TTTATACAATGGAGTACTATTCAGCTATAAAAAATAATCACATAGAGGCTTTTATAGGTAAATGGTTGAGACTTGAGACCATACTCATAAGTGAAATAAACCAAACACACATGTGTAAACACCGCATTGTCTCCCTAGTGTAAGAAACTGAAAGACTCAATAAGATACAAAATTCCTGATAAATGTGGAGAAATGGTTCAGAAATCCAATGGTGCTTTTATTCTTTGATTTGATTTGTATAAGTCCCTTTACTGCTATTTGAGAGCAATAAGCGAGAGGATGGGAGCGGCTCTTTTGAAAAATGAGACACTACAGTCGCCATAGCTCATTTCTTGTTATCCGACTTGAAGACCTGTAATGATATTCTCTTTTATCTGGTTTTTATACTACTTTGTTTTGTTTGTAAATGTATGAATAACCATTTTGAAGAAAGCAAGAGACACTAGGGTAACCATTGTTAATCTCCGGTTGTTATGTCTTAAAAACCTGTATACCTTGCAGTGTTCTCTTTTGAAATGCTATTTTATGTTTGACTCTATTCTGTTTTCTTTTGCTTTTTTCGTTCTGTTTTGTTTTGCTGTGTACTATTCTCTTTAAAATAAAAAAATAAAAAATAACTCCTCTCAAAGTAGCTCCTAATGTACCACTCAACATTTTGAAAGCTGTAGTAAATTTCTTCTCCAAAGTGAGCTTACCACACAGAAATAATAACTTTCAAACTAAATCCCCACACTGGAATCACAGCTTGCAGTAAGTGTGGGCTTCTCTTATGCTAGGATCGCTGCTGCACTGCTCATCACTAAGGCTTCAAGTGTTCATAATTACCTCGTGCTTGTGGATTCAAATATCCCCACCCCTCTATGAGTCAAAGATGGCATTGTAGACTGCTTTATAATTTTCTCATTGGTGCTTTTCTGTTTCTTTGTGCATTTTAGTTTTCCACTCATGTTTCATTTTTAATCTATTTATTTTTCTTTTCTTTTATTAGTACAAGTTTGCCCTACATAATGATCACACTCATAATAGGGAATTTGGATCTGTACATAATATATCTTATTCTTCCTTTTTTACCATTTCCCTTCTCTCCCTGTAATTCTTCTTCCCCTCCCCATTTACAAAAGCATTGTTTCCACTTTTTCCTTCCATTTTCTTTTTTGTAAAATCCTTTTTTCTCTTCCTTCCTTCCCTCTTCCCTCTCCCTTGTTCTCCTTCCCATTTGAACATGCTCTTCTTACTTGCCGGTATCTATCCTCCATTTCGCTCTTTATTTACCCTTTGAGTTTCTCACATAAGACAAAAAATGCAATATTTAAATCTAGATGCATATCTTTCAGCATGCACTAAACTAAAATTGAAATGGTTCAAAGATCTAAATATTAACAGAAACACTTAATCTTCTGGAAGATAAAACAGGAAAAACACTCAAAGACATAGGTATGAAGAAAAACTTTATGAATAAACCCCTGAATGCACAGGAAATATTACAAAACATCAATAACTTATATCAAATTAAAAAGTTTTTGCACAGCGAAATAATTGACAACAAGATGAAGAGGCAACACAGAATGGGAAATACTTTTTTTTGCTGTTCAAAGGACTAATATCTTGAATATATAAAGAATTTGAAGAAAATCAGACCCCCTCCTAAATTTAAAGGCCTAATCAAAAAATGGGCATCTGAAATAAAAATAAACATTTCTAAGATGAAATACAAATAAATATATATAATATATTTTTAAAGTTCAGTATCACTGGTGATTCAAGAAATGCAAATTTAAAGAACACAGATTGCATTTCCAGAAAAAATAACTATCATCAAGAAATCAACCAATAACAAATGCTGGAGAGGCTGTGGGGAAAAAGGAACACTTTTTATTTATTGGTGGGAATATAAATTAATGCAACCACTGTGGAAATCAGCATAGAGATTCCTCAAAGAACTAAGAGTAAGGGTTCCATTTGACCCAGCTATTCCTCCTGTAAGTATCTTCCTGAAAGAGTTAAAAGCATCATACCCACAGTGACATATATACACTGTTGTTTATAGCAGCATGATTTATAATAGCTAAATCTATTATAAATAGACAGCCCAAGTGTCCGTCAACAGATGAAATGATAAAGAAAATGTGGTATTTAGATACAATGGAGTACTACTTTGCCATGAGGAAGGATCAATGTGAGATATTTTTCTGTTTATGATGCACTTTGAGAACATAATGTTAAGTAAAATAAATCAGATACACAAGTCTCATGTCTTTTTTGATTCCTAGAGTTCTTTATTTCTTCCTCTCCTGAGAATATATCTATTTTATTTTCTCTAGGTATTAAGTATTCTCACTTATATTCATACGTAAGATCCTTGTATTCAGTCATCTTACCTATGTATTAGCAAAATGATGATTTAAAAGTGTCAAGAATATGTACTGTGTAAAGAAAAATCTCTTCAGTAAAGGATCCTATGAAAATTGGATATCCACACTTAAAAGAATTAATCTAGATGCTGTGCCTCTTAACTACTTTAAAAATCTCAGTTCAAAAGGAACTGGGGATTTAAATCTGAAACCCGTTTTATGACATTGAGTTATGGAGGTTATTTAGAGTATCACCCCGAAAGGCAATTAATAAACCAAAAGTAGACAAATGAAACTGTATTGAACTAAAAAAAAATATTCTACACAAATGAAACAACCATGACCATAAAAAAACAAGTTATAGAAGTGGAGAATATATTTTCACAGCATAAAACAAAGAAAGGATTAATATTCAGAGAACTCAGATACTTTAATAATAACAACACAAATACCCTAGGTATAAAATACTCAAAGAACCTGAATAGACATTTCACAAAAAAAGGCATATAAATCACCAATAAGTGTATAAAGCAATATTCCATATAGTCAGAAATACAAATCAAAACCACAGTGAGGTATCAACTTATACCTGCTAGAACAGTTATTATTCAAAAGCAAACTAACAAGTGTTAACAAGAATATGAACAAAAGAAAATCCTTGTGTTGTAGTCAGGGATTGCAGGGAGAATAATTATAATCAGGACACAGAATTTATAATATTATTTATGATGGTTACCCAGAGTTAAATACAAGAAAGTGCAGGAAATCTGTCTACAACACTAAAGACCTAAAAAAATTTAGCTGAGGGCCTGGATCCCACAGTAATGTCCTGCCTGCATGAGTTCAGCTGAAGACCTAGAGCCCAAGACAGTGCCTTCCGTGAGTCCAAGTGGAGGCCTAAAGCCCACAAGGACTCATGCAAGTCTGTTTCAAGGATCTGTGCTGGGAAGGTGCAAAGGCAAGCGGTGGACGCTAGAAAGTCTATGGCAGCAGGATGAAGGATCTGTGCTAGTAGGTTGAGGGTTCTATAGTGGAGCCAAAAAGAAACGCTCAAAATAAGGACCAGGGCTCCCCAAAAAGTACTACTGCCATCCTCAGCGACAATGAGGTCCTGCACTCCTCCGATGATAACAGTTGAGTACATGTCAGGAAATCAGTGTGACAACTTCTCCTGGAGTTTAATAGCAACCATCTTCCCCTCCAGAGTCAGGAAGTGATGCTCAACATAAGGACCAGAGCTCCCTCAAAGTGAACCACAGCTACTCTCAGCAACAAGGTCCCGAGCTCCTCTGATGATAATGGCCAATTTCATAATGAGGAAGCCAGCCTGACAAGCTCCTCCAGGAGAGCCAATGGCTCCAAACAGCAACACTTAGGAGAACCCACAATGCCACAGCTCTTCCTTTCCACATCTCTTTTTATGCTGGTAACTTCCCTCAGGTGGGCCATCTACACTTAGCACCATGCTGATTTAATTCAGCTGGTGTTAAATTGTTTTTAATCCATAATACAGTGTATTGCACTTGGTACAACCATTATGGAAAAAGTTAAACCAGAAACAATTTGCTGGAAGATAAAATTGGTAAAACTCTTAAGACATAAATAAAAGAAAAACTTTCTGAACAGAGCCCCAATTGCATAAGCAATAGTATCTATCATCAACAGATGTGATCATATTGAATTAAGTAGTTTCTGCACAGCAAAGTAAACAACTAACACAGTGAAAACAAAACTTACAGAATTGGAAAACTTGCTGACAGTTACTCTTGGGAAGAAGACAAATATGTAGAATATGTAAAGAACTCATAAAAGCTAGATCCCATCCAAATAAAAGACCCACCAGAAAAAAAATGGGCAACTGAAATAAATAGACACCTTTTGGAAGACTAATTACAATGCCCAATAAATAAATGAAAAAATATTCAAGATCTCCAGCCATTATAAAGTGGCAAATAAATCAACATTGAGACTGTACCTTACTCCAGAAAGAATAGCTGTCATCAAGAAATCAAATAATAACAAATGATGGTCTAGCTGTGCAGAAAAGAGAACCTTCTACATGGTTGATGGGAATCTAAACTATTATAACCACTGCAGAAATCAGTTTGAAAATTCCTCAAAAAAAATTCTATTTGATTCAGTTATTCCCTTTCTAGATGTCTTCCCAAAAATGTTAAAGCATCTTATTACAATGATATATGCATACCCATGTTTATAGTAGCATAATTCATAATAGCTAAATCTTGGAAGCACCCTATATATCTATCCATCAATAGATGAGTTTATAAAGAAAAGGTGGTATTTATAAACAATGGGGTACTCCTCTGTCATAAAGAATAAAGTTGCATCAACTGTAAAGAAATAAAAGCACCTTGAGGCTACAATATGAAGCGAAATAAATTGGACACCCAATATTAAACAAATATTCTATGGTTTTTTTAATCTATTTAGATTGGTTTTTATTCTTATATCTAAATCATACCTGTTCCCAATGATACTCACTTTTAAGGTCCCTTGTCATGTGTGATACCCCTTTGTATTACTAGAACCTTTTTTAAAAATCCTTCAAACTAAAATAAAATTGGGATATGCATTATAAACATTGCTCTAAGTACCTATTAGTATCACGATACTACATCATTCCTGAGGACAATGATGTAATCACCTTAAACTCTTCCTATGAACCTACTTACTTGTCAGTATCTATTTATAGAATTAAATTCTATTTTCCCCTTTGTTTCTTTAAAACACAGCAAAATAAATGTAGATTCTTAAAGTTATATCCACCTTTGGCATTAGTGTCCACTGACACTTAAAACTTTATAAATTAAAGTTTAAAAACAAACCTAGAAGACACTCTAACAAAACAGCAAGGGGATTTTCATGAGTGGAAGGATTTAGCTTGAAAGGCAGGAGTTCCCATGAGCCTTTTGTAACTATGCAGCTGTACTGCTGGCTGCAGTCTTCCGTCCAAGAGATATTTTTTTTAAGTCTGTTGTTGGTATTAATTTGAGGAAAAGAAGTCTCTGTAGAGGAAAAATATCCAAGATTTTTGTTTCCTTTTCCATCACTCACAGTTGCTGTAATGTCAACACCATTTAGATCGAATTTCAAGCATTTAAAATGCACTTTCATACAGCTGCAAGAACTAAAAATCTTCTAGAGTATAATAATCTAACCAATAAAAATATGTCTGAGAGTGTTAGTAACAATTAACAGGTGTGTACCTTCCCCTGCAAGTTTTCATATGACTGGAAATGTGGGTAGTAGTACAATTGAATTTCATAAGCATTACATATAAGTAAATATGTATCTATTTTCCCTAATGGATTTCAAAGAATTGGAATATTCTACCATACAAACCCTATAAACATATGTTATCAAAAGGTGCCTCTGCTTTCATCAAAGCCATTGTGTTCACTGGATGTACATATGGTCCATTCTACCCAAAATCTCATTCCTGACTCTCATCTCTTCTATGACCAAGAGAATAAAATTCTCTTAGTTTTCTCATATAGAAAGTATAGATAAAAACACTAAACTCATGATAATATTATTAAAATTCAAAATGGTAACACACATACAGATACTATCCAAGATGATCATTAAATACTAACAATGTTTAATAATTTTATCATCGGTCAGCATCAGACTTATCCTTTCAATTCTCTCATGTCTTCCTTTATTCTGACTCCATCTTCATGACCCTCTGATAGCTTACTTCTTTGTTCTTCTTTACTGCAAGCCACATCCTTCCTTTCTACTCTGCCAAAATCCACAAAATTAATCAAATCAGTAATGCAATTACAACTTGACTAAATCTCCTTCCTCTCTTTTCCTCTGTGAGTTTCACTTTACCAATCTCCACTCTATTCGGTATCCCCTATTCTTTTATTCCTCTCCTCATATTCACATTGAATCAAGTCACTAAACAATATTGACGGATTGAACTGACCTTAGCTGGGCCCTCACTTTATCTCAGCAATTCTTTTATTTATCACTTGTTGACTCCCTATTGCATTCCTCCCTGCAGCTGTCCCAAATATTTCTGCAGTGTTTAAATCCCTAATCCTAACCCTGCTCTCTCCCTCTTAGCACATAATCTCACCTCCTGCTGAGAAAATTAAAACCATCCCAACCTAAGTTTTCACAACTGTCCTCTTCTTCCATACAAAAAGTTCTGTGCAACATTTCTACTTTGCTCTTGCATTGCCTTGAAGAAGTGGTTTCCTTTGCAGGGTGTTATGTAAACAGTGACAACTCAAGAAAGAACACAAACAGCATGAATTTGCCATCCTTTCAAGGTAACACTCCAGTGCCCACGTTTTGACCAGTAACCTCGAGGAGAAACTTGTCTACAGTAGGTGGCTTTTCATCTTCTCCAAATACTTCTTAAAATCCTTACTGTAAGTTTCCATCCCACTTCAGTTGTTCTTTGAAAAGCACCATTAACTTATGCTCATCCAAAACTATTCCTCCAAATCCACCCTTTAACTCTTACATGTTTTCTGTTCTGACTTACTCTCTTCCCTGATTCCCATAAATTTACATAAAACTTTAAATCTTTTCTGTTTCTTTTACTTGCCATTATTTCTTATGTTATCAAAATTTAACTACTCAATGTTTAATCATTTGCTATATATTTTAGTCTGCATTTCTGTTACTGAGACAATACTTGACAGTCACAAATTAAAGAAAATGACACAAGTTACTGTACTTAAACTTAACCACCACACTACATTTTGGCATTTTCATCGTGAGATCTCCTTAATTTTCATGGCATTAATAATTAGGCAATTTCCCCTAAAACATAAGGGAAGTCATTTCAGCTTTTAAATGAAGATATATGGAGATAAACCTATTTTTATTTTTTTTTTAAATATAAATCTGGCCTCAAGTAGCAAGCAGTTACTTATGAGCCTACCGCCCATGGAAAATAAAAGTCTACTGTCCATAACTTGGATTTAGGTTCAGGTGGTGGGAGTGTAGAGAATAAGATTTGGAAATATTTTAACAGCTAGAAGTGACAGGATTTAGTAATTTGAGTAATTTCATAAGAAGAGGCAATATAGTCATGGGAGAAATAAATATCAACCAAGATTTCTGACCAGAGCAACTAAGTCACGAATGATGCCTGTTACTCATTAAAGCACATAAAGTAGCTAAGGTACATTAACAAAACAATAAACATTTAATGAGCATTATTTATAAGGAATCAGCTATAAAGCAACATATGTATACACATATTATATACAGAATACATAATATGTATGTACATATTATATACACATATATCACACATGTAGCTTATTCCATATAACGCTGTGATTTAAAACATGTAGCTTATTCAATATAACACTGTGATTTAAATACGAATAGGAAGAGATGGAAACTTATTCAAAGTTACATACTAAGTAGAAAATGAACTTAGCTTCAATCTCAGGGACCATGATATTTGAGAAAGATGAGCAGTTTAATCTGGAATATGTTTATCTGGCTTTTTCATTACTTTCAATTCACATCTGACTATTTGCTAAACTATAGATCTCGTCTCTGTAGTTAACTTGTATTAACTAACTCATTAACATTCCTATTCCCATTTCTCTCAACCACCACAAGTCTCCAGTATTACAATGAATTCTTTCTTTGTAGGTTCTTTGGATATTATCCCAAATTACACACCACATGTAAATATCACACATAAGACTTATATTAAAGTTATTGGGGGATGCTTCACATAATTTACCCCAGGAATTATGGGCATGGAAGACAGGACAATATTTTTATTCATTTATTTGGCTACTACACATCCTTGCACAGAATAAAATTTATCTGTTGGGTTACATAAAAACAACTTTGTAAAGGTATTTATTTTTAGATTATCTTCCTTTTTCAGTACTGTCACATTTGATTCTGATAACAAATACAGCTACTATATTTCTGCTTATTTATTCAAAAAATAGGAACAGCATTATAACACAGAAAGGATATTAGTTATTTGTTACTCTGAACCATAGAACAGAATGTCGTATCTAAGGTCACATAAATTTGAAGACATGTTAACATTTTTCTAGCAATCTCCAGAGATAAAAATTGCCAAACAGTTGCCTCTCTTGTCTTGTTAATCATAGTTAATTGAATCCTATATTAGGGTAATATTTAAGGAACATTTAGGGTTTTGAAAAAGAAGGTATAATTAGTATAATGAAATGGGATTTACCAAGTAAAACTGTATTATCTGATGCTTGCTGAAGTTCATTAATTGTATCTATTGATATTAGGATACTGTATTATCAAAATAACAAGTGAAATTGCATTACATAGAATTTAGGGCTTTTAAGTGTAACCAAAAAAGTCCAATATACATTTATAGATAAATTATATGTACAGAAATGCTTTGAAAACCATATAGGTTCTATTCTAGTTTAAGGCTTCTTTGGTACAAATCTAGTTAAAATATTCTATAGTTAGATAACATGAGCAAGTTGTTTAATTTTTCTGTGCCCCATTTCCCTTATAAGTGAAATGGGAATAATAAATAGGTCGTATGTGAGAAGATAAAAAATATTAGAGCTCTGACAGTCACATACTAAGAGGTTGTTGTCACTAACTGTTGTTTTCCACTGTAACATGATCCTACAGGTAAAATAAGTAATGTGGAGAGTTATCAGCTGAGAGAGTTATCAACTGATGAACTCCAAATTCATTGCAATCTCACTAAAAGTTATATGTTATTTGTAGAAAAAGGAGGAAATGTTTAAATTGTGGAGTAGAAATCTGACAATACAGAAGATATGAAATAACACTCAAGAATGGAAGAAAAAGCTGACAGAACTCAAATGTTTCACTGGAAAGATCACAAAATTGTACCATTACGAGTGTGTGTACATATGAAACTTTTTTCTAGCACTAAACTCCATGATATACACTGAAAAAGGCGAGAAGGGAGAGGTTTCCAGATCTGTTTTGCGTCATTGATTTTAACTGAGAACAATGAAGAAGAGATAGGACAAGATGAAGAAAGATACAATAACAACAACATAAGCAAAACATGATAGAAAAAAGTGAAGGAAAATATTTTCTCACTTTGAGGAATAGGTAGTAAAATAATTTAAAATTAGATTGGAATTTTACTAAAATAAATGGAGAGAAATGAGCTAAAAGAAGTTTTGAAATCACAGTGAATGCTACTAGTCCCAATTCTAATGTATATGAAATATAGCAGAGTAAATAGTACCATAGCAAGCCTGAAAAAAGGGAAGTACCAGAAAGATCCAGTTTTCAGTTAAGGCTAATGGACAAATGAAATATTCAGAGATAAATATTATAATATTTCTTTGGTTTGTATGATTCAATTTTTGGTGACCAGAAGAGAACAAAAAGGAATGAGGAAATTTTCAAACAAATGAAGCACTCATGTGGATAAAAAAGTAAAACTATTATTGATTTGTGATTTTTATATTTTTATTCTTTGCAGTACTGGAGAGTCAACCCAGGGCCTTCACACTGACCTATATCCCTAGCGCTTTTTATTCTAAGATAGAGTCTTGCTAAATTGCTCGGGCTGGCCTTGAATGTTTAATCCTCCTACTTCAGCTTTCTAAATGCATACCATTACAGGTGTAATGCTCAGCTGTGACTATTTTTAACTGTATTACACTACACAATAAGAAATTATTGTAATATTGTGCCTTCAAACAATAAAATGTAGAAAATTCCAGGAAGCCTGGGTCTGTCTTAATTTCTGTTACTTTGTTTATGCTATAAGAGTCATGAAAGATATTATGATAAATTTCAAAACAAGTATTTATCTTGATAAAGTTAAAAATTATGAATTCTCTTTATGAAGATTTATGCTTACAAATTTTAAAAATCTGATCCCAATAAACTGAGAGAAAATATACAGGATAAATTATTACTTGCTGTATACTTAAAACTGTTAGCAGTAAAATACAATTCTAAAATAGTATTTAATAATATCCTTACAGATACTGCCTTGTATGTACAAGTGCTTTTTAGGTAAACATGGACAAAACAATCACAGTTAAGAAAAAAAGAACTTTATGAATTATATGAAACCTATTGTATTAGAAGATTAATCCTGGTTCTAGCTTATGCTTTGTTGGAAGACAAATAACTTTTGATCTATTGATGCAATTAGCATTAACATGAATTAAGTATATTCATTATCCCTATACTCAGACCAGCCTATAAATCATTATAGGATCTGTACTATGCAGCTTTGATCATAATAAGCAGACATTAATGAGAATAATCATTTTCATTTTATATTGGTATTAACATTGACAGAGAATAGTTATAGAGAATATGACTGAATTGCATCTTGCCTGATTTTGTTTTTCCTGTAAAATATCACTTCTCATTCCTAATGTAGTTGTGGGGTAGAAATGGAAATCTGAAGACTTGTTGAAATTATTCTCCATTACAATGAGCACTAACTGTTCATAAAGTCCACCATTAAAACACTGAGCAGTGACTATTGTGAAAGCACATTACCTGTGACATCAAAATTCATATTTAACTCCACGTCTTCTATTCACTATGCACCTGATCTTGGACAAATCATTACCATATCTATATTTCAGTTTCTTTATAATAAAGATTCTATTAAATAGTATAAAAATTGGCTCAAACATCACAATACTATTTTTCTCTAAATTAAGAATTGCTTGTACTTAGCTTTAGCACAGTGAGAGAATATGTGTGTGTGTGTGTGTTTGTGTGTGTGTGAAAGACAGACATACAAAGGTATAAAATATATTCATTTTAATTGAAACCACATTCTGGTAGTAATCACATACACAGAATTCCAGAAATACTAGGAACAAAATGCAAAGCAGTAGATGGTGTCTACTAACAAACATCGCTGCCCACAATGGAGTTCCTGAAATATTGCACAATATTCCAGGACTCACTCCAATTAGAGCCGGAACTAAATGTGGTGAAATGAACAGATCAGCTATATCTGGAAACCTAGCCTTCCACTTATGCATGTGGCTTTGTTACAGGTGAGTGGACTAAAATAGTACAAGTTCTGTGTGCAACAAGGAAAGAACTGCCAAGCTTTCACCTCATAATAAGTAGTAAATAGTTACATTTATTGAAGGTCACAGGATGGGAGCAGGACATGCAGAAGGGTGGCAGGAAGAGACAGAGGGAAGAGGCAGCAGGAAGAAGAACTCTCCCAAAACCTCCTGCACACAACTCAGGCTTCTAGTATTCAAAGGACCAGTTACCTCTAACTTCAGGTGCCTCCCATTCTGCTGGTCAAACACTTCCGCCTTCAGATGCCTCAGATGCCATTTTCACAAATGAAATTACCTTTCAGTGGTGTTGGAACTAATGATCTGCTGCCTCATTCATCATGACCTCCTAAGCCTTAACCTGGATAATCACCAGGGCTCTCAGTGCCCACAGCTGAATGAAGGGAAGGGCGTGGCTCATTCAATTTCCCTGTTTTTGACTGTATCAGCTTGGTGCTTAGGCAGCATCATACAACAGCTCTCATTTTCTTTCAATGAGAGAACTGATAGAGTGAAGTTGTCTATGTGTTGCACCAATGCTCTTTTCATTGTTTTAAGTTGACCTCCAAAACTCACAAGAAATTTTAAGGGAAAGATCACGTGGTGACCTTCATAATAGCAAATGATTGGAGGTTATACATTGATTCATTTGGTTTAACATCCAATTGAATTACATACTTATTTCACACATAAGCAAATACAATAAACTATAAAGGCATGCAATTAATATAATATGGAAAGATTGTAAGTCTCTAGGAAAGTAAAATGCATTTGATTCCAATTTTGGTTAAAGCTGAGGTGACCTATTATTTATTAATAAACAAAGGGTTTCCTTTGTGCAAAGCAATATCCTAAGTCATTTGTCCATACTAACTTATTAAATCATCATTTTTAAAAACTTATTAAATCATTTTTAAAAACTCTTGTGACCAGTGAAATGTCAACTACATCTCTATCATAAATTCAAAATTTTCTTGTCTTTATGTTATTCCCAAATAAAAATTCCACTGACAGTGAAAGGTTGGCTGATCCTAAACCACGAGTATAAAGCTTGGGGATTATCTGTTCCCCACTCATTTGAACTAAATAGAATAAAAGGGTTTTCAAAAACAGAAATGTAGTCCAGAACTACTTACTAAAATATGACATATACCCAATGCACTTTCTTTATTACTCAATGGTTATGTGTCCCCTTCCATTTGTAAATACTTTAACATGCAGTCTTCCTTAGGATATTTTTTTAATTACAGAAAATTGAAACTATGTACTGACTCATTCCAAAGAGAAGTAGCGCAAAGTAAAATTACACATTATCTCAGAGTCAAAATACAGACAATCTCGAAGGGATAGATAACTAGTTTTCTATTTCTGTCTTGTTCCTATTTTCCACAACTTTTTCTGGAAGCCCCAAAAAATGTTTTCCTCTTAGGTAAACTACTGCATAACTTTAGACACTTATACATTTAGCCTCAAATTTTGTTTTATTTTTCATCCAATCTTCCTACTAATACTGTTACCTAGTATTCTTTAAGGAATTCTCTTTTTCTTAAACTGGCTAGCACATTTTCTGATTTTGCATCTACAAAAAAATTACCAAAAGAATGTTAGTACTAAAGCTGTTTCAGGTGATGGACACTGAATTATAGGTTTGTTTATATGACATGTATGGATGAGAACATGATGGTAATTAAACTATTATTAAGAAAAGGATATCAACAGTTCCAACAACAGCAAACAGTGCAGAACCTACAGTCTCTTGTGCTCCGTAAGTCTTGCTTAAATAGCTCTTACAATAGAACAAAAGATTGACCATAAAATTCCAGCAGTGTGCTATGGGTTTCCCTCTTAAACACTGAGTTGTGGGGCCTAATGAATGAGAACAGAAAAATCAAAACTATAATTCAAGAGACCACTTGTTAATCATTTATCAATCACAGATGGAGGACAAGGAAAGCAAACTGAGTTGGAAAATAAAGCCATTAATAATTCGTGAAATATATCAGCTGAATTTAGGAAATGGGGAAAAAGTGACGGGCATTTAGAATAGTCAAAATTATAGCAGACTAATCACTCACAACCAGTATTCTACCAAACTTCTATTGCCAGTGGAAGTAAATACTGGGCATCTGGCTGATGAACTTGTCTTTGTCTAGTTTAAAGTTCCTGTAACAACCATGCCTAGAGCATTAATGTTGAAAGTGCAAAGCAATTTTGATCAGTCTCACGTATACCACTCCTCTTTGCTTCCACATATAAAATCCAGCCTTTCCCCAGAGAAAAAGGCAAACCAAACTTGGGAGAAAAAGATACACATCTTTATAAAAACATAGGAAGGGAAGGATAATGTAAGACTGTTATGGTTGATACACTGTGTCAACTTGAGAAGTTTAGAAGTTTAGCTAAGAGACTCAGCAGGGAGCCAGGGTTCTTACTTTGTAAATATTCTCATCCTGTGCAAAGGAGGGCAAGGAGATTTTGTGAGTGCGGTATCTGCCCTGACGCAGGGGATAGCCTGCATATAATGTAAGGGAGGAAAAGAGGCTTGCTCACCCTGCCTTTTGTTCTGGCTGCTTTTGCTAACTGCTGCCCAGTGCCAGGCCATCCTGCCTTGGAGCCAGTTGATTATGGACTGAAACCTACACAAACAGTGAACTAAATAAACCTTTCCTTCCTTCATTTTGGGCATCAGGTATTTTGTCTCAGCAACAAGAAAAATGTAACTGAGACAAAGACCAATGAGCAAGAAAAATAATCTTAGATTAGTTAAATTTATCAATGCGGGCAAATTTAGCAACATTTCTAAACTGAATGTACTAACTGCTAGTTGTCAGCAGCTTGACTGAAAACTTGACCCACTATTGGCATGCCTGAAATTCCCTGGAGTTTCTTACAATTTCCCTAAAAGGCTGAAGATGAAGACCAAAAACTTAAGGATTTACAAAATTGTAAGACACATCTTGTAGGACCCACTCACTCGTACACTTCCAAACACTTTAACCGACTCGTGGGCACAGAATATCTTCCGTGGGGGGTGCGAGAACACAATAAAAAAGCAAGTACAAGTATCTTTGAAACATTACTTTACAGTTGTTTTCTAAAGCCCCAGAATGCAGGTGGATAAAATAATCATCTACCAAGCCTGTAGGAGTATCATAATGAGGTTCTAATATGCATTTCACAAATAGCTAATGTTGTATACCTTTTCATTTGCTTATCATCTGCATATCAAGTTTCTTTGGTAGAATGTTTATTCAGTGATTTGCCCATCTTTAAAACTGGTTTGTTTACCTACTATCAAGTTTTAAGAATTCTTTATATGTTCTGAGTGTATACATATTTTTGTATTATGATTTGCAAAAATTGTATCAGAGTGTATTTTTTCATTATCAATTTATTATTCAAATAACATAAATTTGTTATTTGATGAATCACAATTTATCATTTATTCTTTAATAGATGTGCTTCTGACATCCTTGCGGTCTCGAAACTAAAAAAATTCTTCATATTTTTTTAGAGATTTTATAAATTTAGGTGATACATTCAGCCTCATGGTCTGTTTTTATGAGCTTTTTATGCAGTGCAAGATAAGTATCTAAGTTGATTTTTGTATCTATGTATTTGATTATTGCATAACATTTTAATTTTTTTCTATGTTGAAATACCTTTGAACTTTCATGGAAAATCATTTGTCATGTAAGAGTATATACGTCTTATTTTAGATTTTTTATTCCAATGCACTAATACAGCTGTCTCCATTGATGTAATCTTATAATAAATTCTGTAGTTAGAAGTACTAGTTCTTCAAATGTCATTTTTAAAGTTGTTGGAAATTCTACTTCTCCATATGTTAAATGTATATATTAATTTTAGAATATGCTTGTCAATTGCAACAAAAAATGTCTTCAGGAATTGTGAGTGAAACTGAATCTATAAAACAATTTTGGGAGAACTGACATTTTAACCACACTGAATGCTCCAAACTGTAAATTTAGTATCTCTGTCCATTTATGTTTGCTTCAGTTTCTCTTTTCAATGTCTTACAGTTTTCATGGTATAGGTCTTACAGTTTTTTCTGATATTTGTGCTATTTTCTGTTATTCTAAAAAAAGTTTTAAATTTAATTTTCTAAACTAGATATTGTTTTATGAATAAATATTTAATTTTATATTACTCTTACAACTGGTAAGTTTATTAAACTTATGTGTTAGTTCTAGTGATTTTTTCCATAGATTACATAGGATTTCTGACATCATTATCATGCTATCTTTAAACAAATTATGGTTTTATTGCTTTTTCATTTAAATACCTGATAATCTGTCTTGCTTTATGCAGTGGTTGGTACGGTGATGAATGAAAATGGTAAAACAGTAAACGTTGGTCTCATTTCTAATCTTAGGAAGAGATATTTTTTCTTTTATTAGTAAGTATGGAGTTAACTCCAGGTTTTTCAAAGATACACTTCAAGTTGGGAATGAGTCAGTTACTTTGCTAAGGACTTTTTAATAAAAAAATGTATATTTAATACCATTGAATAGTTTTTCTCCATCAATTGATCTAAACATATATTGTTAGGTTGTTTGTTAATATGAACCATATCATTTGTTTGAAAATGTACACCTTCCATGCATTCCTGGGATAAACATAACTTCATCATGATGTACTATGATTTTTATATATGTATAGACTTGATTTGTAAAATTTTGAGGAAATTTATATTTTAAGAAATTTTTTTTTTGTATTTTGTTTTCTTATGATGTCTTTGGTTTCAATAGTTGGGTATTACTAACCTCTCAGAATAATGTGGGAGGTAGTCTTTCTTTTAATTGTTGGAGCATTTGTGTAATAATGATATTATATCCTCCTAGATTTTTGTTTTAGTTCACCAAAAATGCCATTGACTTTTGGAGTTTTCTTAACTGGAATGTTTTAAATACAAATTCAATCATTTGATAGTTATAGAGCTGTTCAGTTTGGTTTCATCATATTTCTTTATTTTAATCATTTTCTATTTTTATTGATTTGTAATTTGATAACTATTTAAATTCTTCTTACATTAGATATAACTTACTCTTGTTTTCTAGACACTTAAAGTAGAAGTTGTGCAAATAAATTTGGTATTTTCCTTTTTATAATACAGGCTTCAGTGCTACAAATTTCCCTTTCCTATCACAAAAGCAACATTTTACAAATGTTGATATGCTGAATTTAAAAAAAAAATTTGCTCAATTGGAAATATATTTGATATATGCATTATTTAGAACTACATTCTAGAGTTTCCAAATATCAGGGATTTTCGAAAGATTTGTTACTCACTTCTAGTTTCATTTTTTTAGAAAATATGCATTTCCTGATTTAATTCATGTAAAATGTATTGAGAATTCTTTTGAGACCTAAAATGTAGGTTATTTTCCGGGAAGATTTGGAAAGACTATGTATCCTTTGTTTTTTGATAGGATATTCTATTGTTTTTGGGTAATTTGCTTAGCACTATTGCCTAAGTCCTGTGCATGCTTGTTGGTTTTCTATCTTCTTTTCTTGAAGTAAGAGTATTAATATCTCCCTAACTGTAGATTTTTGTTTTTCTCCTTGACAGTCTGTATATTGTGTATTCATTTTTTCAGAGCTCTGATACAAGTTGCATAAATAATTAGGACCATAC
>RJWT010022795.1:6807-17150 GCA_004365215.1 Cuniculus paca | reverse complement strand
TTTGTTTTGTTTTGTTTTGTACCGGGGATCAAACGCAGGACCTTCTGCTTGCCAAGCAGGCGTTTATGCCGCTGAGCTAAATCCCCGGCCCCAAATCTTGTATCTATAACTGTGAAAGAAAAAAAAAAAAAGTCTGCTAGTTTTGCCTTCATACCTCACACTGTAAAAGTCAGGGCCACAGTACATGTTGAGTGCTTGGCTAGGATAAAGAAAGCGTTCAATTTGTGAGTAGTCAGAATAGAAAACGTGTACTGAGTGATGGCAGCCTGCTGGGCCAGAAAGCACCGAGCTTTCACCAAGATTTCCACAGGGAGCCCCTGAAAGGAGGAGTGGAAGGTGGTAGAACAGACTCGAGAACTGACCTGGTAAACAAAACTTAACTGTGGAGGCTGCTTCTGGTAGTGAAGCAGCTGCTGCTACATTTCTGGCAGTGTTGAAGTTGAAGGAGAAAGTGCTAAAGAACATGAGTCGTCTACAGAGGACGAGGAAGAAACTGTAGCAGGGTTACCAGTGTGGACATAACCAAAGCTTGCCAATATTTCCACTGCACATAAAGGACAAAATACACTACCGTCAGTATCTGCTCAAGGACTGCAGCCTCTACAGCAGCACTTTGATAAGTTAAAGACACAACTTTCCAATTACGATGTTCTTCCAAAAGCTTTGGCGGGGGGGGGGGGGTCTGCTACCGAGGATCCCAGCTGTGTATTTCTACTGCTCCTGGCATCCATCCAGCAACATCGCCATGGCTGTGTGATCTGGGGTCACCCAGGTCACCCAAAGCAGATGACCTTCCTGACGGAGTCAGGTCAGTAGCAGCCTGGTGTAGAGTCTTGGTGCCTACTACCCATCCCATCACAGGCATTGTGTCATTTATCATCATACAGGGGAGTACAGAACAGTAAGAGTTTGAGAGACCATTCCACATGTTTTTATTACAGCGTAGTTTTTGTTTGTTTTTGTCTTTTCTAGGCAGGGTCTCTCTATGCAGTTCAGGCTAGCCTTGAGCTCACTTTAGCCAGGCTGGTCTCGAACTCGCAACGATTCTCCTGCCTCAGCCTCCTGAGTGCTTACAGCTTAGTGTTAAAACTATTAGTTTTGGTTACTCTATTCCTGTGCCTAACTTAACCTTCATTATAACAACATATAGTACATACAGGGTTTGGTAGTCTGTGTGGTTTCAGGCATCCCCTGAGAGGCTCAGGACATATGCCCTGCAAATGAGGGGCCTGCAGTAGCCTTTAATTCTAAATTGGCATTCTGGTGGGTTGGCCAGGATGAAGATCATGGTGTCCACTCCTGATCTCTGACCCACACTTATTTTGACTTCTTTGACTTTCACAGAAGGCACCCACCCTGAGTTGTGTCCTATGGTTTTGTTCCAATTGAGGGTTACACTTAAAGAGTGTCCCTAGCATAAAGGAAGGTTTGAGGAGTCCTGGGTTGGAGAGCTGGTTCCCTGGTTAGGAGGAATGCCCTACCTGGGAGAAGGAATCCCAGTTAGGGGTAAGTTGCAACTTAAGTGTTCTAGTCAGGCAAGGTACCCCTACAGGAGCAAGGGAACAAGGTGGAGTGGATACTCCAGCTGGGGGTGGGGTCCTGAATGGAGGATGTTCTAACAGAGAGGAATACCCCAGTTGGAGAGGAGGCTATGATTAACAATGGGCGTTCTGGCAAGGGCAATGTCCCATAGGGAAGGGTTGCTCTGGTGGGGAGAGTCTCCAGGTGGGGGAGGGGTATTGACTGGAGGTTGCTCCAGGTAGGATATACAGTCCTTGGTTTCTCCAAGCCCCCTGCCAGGCACAGGCTTGTCATGCACAGGTCAAGGCCTTTATTGCAGCCCAAATATCCTCCACTGGACAGCATATGAAGCACCACATAAACTATCCTAAGCTACCTGCTCTCTACCAGACCTGTCTCTGGCATCCTTGGGACTTGAGGGAAAGCATAAAGTGAAGTTGAGATTCTCACTGACAAGAACTGAAGAAGTCTTGAATCTTGATAACCAGTCTGGGTTCGGTCTTGTGGGGAGACAGAGTAGAAACATGACTCCACTAACTGTGGCACTGCTGGTACGCACAGATCAGGAGGAGGAGATGCACAACCCTACCTGTCATCACAGGTTTCCTAAGGGCTACTGATGACAGGCACAAGAGTCCAACCTGATACCTCTCTCTCTACCTTTCTGCCTTTTTTTTTTCCTCTGCTTTCTTGCTTGCTTTTGAAACAAGGTCTTGCTATGCAGATCAGGCTGGCCTCCAACTCTTGGGGATCCTCCTGCCTCAGCCTCCAGTGCTGGGATTACAGGTGTGTACCCCCACTCCTGGCCATCTCTGCTTTATCTGTCCCTTCCCAGAAACCTTTATCTCAGGTGTCTGTAACTGGCTTCCTTACCATCCTTGCATCTTTTTTTCCTTATTCTTCCATCTTTGCCTCAAATAATCATTCAGAAAAACCTTCCCTCTCCCCCTTTGTTAAAAATGACACTCTTATGGCTTGTATCTAAATGTCCCCCCAAACTCTCATGTGCTCTTAAGAGGGAATTTTCATAGGTGGCTGGATCCAAGGTATGATAAATGGATTAGTCCACTATTGGGTTAGCATAGTTCTGGATGTGGATAATGCTAAGACCACCCTAGGTGTGGGAGGCACCAACCAATAGGCTCGTAGACTGGATGAGATAAAAGAGAAAGAAAAGCCACGACATGAACTGCTTCTCCTCTGCGATGCTGCCCTGCCTCAGCGCCAACTGACTATAGACTGAAACCTCTACAAACTGTAAGCTAAAATAAACCTTTCCTCCTTTACCTTGTGGGTGTCAGGTATTTTGTCCCAACTATGAGAAAAGTAACTAAGACAGACACCTCATACTTGCTTTACTTGGTTCTATCCCTGGCTCTCCTATACCCTTACTTAGCACATACTTGGCACACTTGTATTTCCACTATTTTCTGTGCCTAGTGCCTAGAAAACATGGCATAAAGAAAACAAAATAAATATTTGGTGAATGAGTATGTAGAGTTAAAATGTGAGGGAAACCCTTGACCAGGCAAATAAAACTGTGAATGAATGTATAAGTAGCCTACGGCCAGGGATCTAGCTCAGTGGCCTAAGCGCCTGCCTGGCAAATGCAAGGTTATGAGTTTAATCCCCAGTTATGCAAAAAAAAAAAAAAAAAAGTAGCCTACAGCCGGGCATGGTGGTGCACTCTTGTTAATTCCAGCACTCGGGAGGCTGAGGCAGGAAGATTGTTGCGAGTTCGAGACCAGCCTCAGCTATAAAGTGAGCTCAAAGCCAGCCTGAATGACATAGCAAAACACTGTCTCAAAAACAGGGATTTAGCTCAGTGGTATAAGCGCCGGCCTGGCAAGCGCGAGATCATGAGTTCAATCCCCGGTACCAAAAAAAAAAGAAGTAGCCTACAAAACAAAACAAAAAAAGTAGCCTACAGGAAGCCCCTCTGTTCTCATTTTCCCAGCAGCCAGACTTGGCTGGCCTAGAAGAGTCACTGACTACCTACCCTGTGGCTGCACGTACTATGTGTTTCACAGTCTGAGAGCAGTCCCTGAGCATATCCACATTTTACAAGTAAACTGAAACACAGGAACTGACCACCAGCAACATTATACAGCTGGCCACCCAACCTCCAGGAGTTGGTTGGCCCTCCTGCAGCCTACTTTCTGCTTTTCTCCAATACTCACCCCTTCTAGTTGTCCACACATGTGTCTGCCTGGCAAAAGGTACTTGCATACTTGCCACCGTCCAGCAAGTGTGGACACTGGCAAGTATGCAAGTGACACAACCCACTTTCCATCTGCCTCTCCAATGCTGGTGTGTGGGCCCAGGAGGCCAGGGCACGTGATAATCAGAAGGTAGAAGCCACAATTCGGGAATGACAGCTGTGTGGCAGGCCTGGATCCACCCTCCTCTACTTGTGATTATCTACGGGAAGAGAGCACATGACTGTCTCCTGAGAGCCTGTGTGCCTGTTACACATCCAAGGTACTATAGCTGACACACGAAGCACAGTCACCTTGCACCCAATCCTAGCTGGGATTGGGCCCAGTCTACTTTAGCTGCCTCCAGCGCATCCACATCCTCCCACCTACAGGACACAGGCAGGCACAGGTGCCCCCACCAAACTGCTTGTGCTACCCACAGCCTTTGATGCTGAGGCATGCCAGTCAGGCAGTGACCTGAGGCCCAAGGGTAAGATTCTGCTGGGGACAGGGACCCAGCAAGCCCTCTCCCACCGTTTCCTCAGGTGCAAAATAAGGAGTACCAGTCAGCAAGCCAGAGTGCACCTCAAAACGGACAGGAAGGGAGTCCTCAAGACTGTCAGCATGGCAGATGGGAAGCTTGAGAGACAGGGAAAGTGGGAAGGAATGGAAGGGGCCTGAGTGGAGCCAGGGAAGGGGAGCAAGGCAGAGGCGAGGCCAAGGGTCCACACCAGAAGATGGAGGGAGGATAGAGGGCATCTGAGGGCAGAACGCCCGGGTAGGCCTCTGCCCAGCTCCACAAATAAAGTGTTTTATTTACAGTCTCTCCAGGTTCCAAGCCCTTGCTGTCCCATCCCAGCCTCAGAGAGAAGAGGGCTGACTCTAGGGGAGCCAGGAGAGGGTGGTTCTGGGCAGGCACAGGTCCTGAGTGGCCAGGCTAGGCAGCAAGCAAAGGCACGAGGCCCTGGGTGTCCCATCCCAGGGCAAAAGCTTGGCCCACTGGAGAAGGCAGCATGGGTCAGCTCTGGAGGGTCAGCTCCCAGGGGTCAGGCCAGGGTCAGCACTGCCGCAGCTCTGCTCATAGGACGGCGGAGCCTCTGGGGGGACAGAGTGGGGTCTGCAAGGGTCTTGTAGCTTATCCTCCCCCGCACCCAGTCACCAGCCTTTGCACTCACCATAAGGGTAGCCCCACGAGCTATATTCCGGGGGAAGGATCAAGGCGCTGGTGGTGGGCAGTGGGCCCACTGAGCCCTCTGCAAAGTAGGGGATAGTGGCACCTGTAGAGATACACAAAGGAGGGTGCAGAGAGCTGGGGGCAGGGCTGCCATCCTGAGCACAAGGCTCTGGGTCCCCAGGCACAGAATCCAAGCCAGCAGGTCTTGACTGCTGCTGTGAGTGGCTTTTGGTGCAGAGGGAAACCAGACTGGAGAAGTGCTGGCCATCAGCCACAGCCTCAGCCTCCTCCTGGGGTGGCGCAGAGGGCACCACTGATGATGAGGTTCCGAGAAGGGGCCCTGGGCCAGGTTGGGGGCTCATCAGGACTTGGTTCACAGCAATATTGCCAACAAAGATGGGGAGGGTCACAGTGGCTTCAGGCACCTTCATGGAGACCTAGGGAGGATAAGGTGATGAGGGCCAGTACAAGGCCACCTGGCCTCACCTCCCAGCCCACAGCAGCACCAAACCTGCAGGTAGTAGTCGATGTGGATAAGGCTGCAGCCTGGCAGGGCTGACTGGGGCAAGGCAGGCACCAGAATCTGTTCTTGCCACTGAGCACGCCGCCAGGCCTTGACAGCAGCACCCTCCACCTCTGCGATGATCCGCACATCGTAGACCCAGCGCTTGGCCTTGTAGGACACTTTCTGGGGAAAGACCAGCCTGTAAGCCAAGGTGGGCTAGCAACCCCCACCTGTTGCCCCACCCAGGGCAGCCAAAAAGGCTCTGACCTGCAGCAGACTGGCCACCACAGGGCTTGTGTCCTTGCCGGACTGGTTCTCGATGTCAGCCTGTAGCCGCAGCACCTGCCCCACCACGTAGCCACGGAGATCAGTGCTAGCTGTGAGGACCACGCTGCCCGTCGTCACCAGCTTGTAGGAGAACTTCTTAGTGGTGGAGGCCACGTTGGGTTGCTTGGGGGAGAGGGCCAGGGAGGGGTTTGGCAGGTGAGCACAAGCTGCATCCCCATGGTACTGGACAGCCTGCTCAACCTTGCCTCGGGCACCAGCAGTTGGTAGGGACAGAGGCTCCTGCTTGCTGCTTCCAGACCCTACCCTGGCTGCCCTGGCTCCACTGAGGACAAGGCCCTGGTCCTGGCTCTCCCACACCCTTGAAGGGTGGGGGCTACCAAGGAGACCACTGCTCCATCCTCACCTCAATGTCTGGGATGCTGTTCAGGTTCAGTGGGTTCAAGATGTAGAATACCAGGCTGCACTTGTGATCCTTGGAAAACCTTGGCGTGTCTATTGTAGCCTTCACCTGGTGCACAATCCTTCCAAAAGGACCCTCAAAGGATGTGGGTGCTGTGGCTGAGCAGAGAACAGAGACTTGGCACCTGGCACCTCCTCTGGCTGGGCCCACTGTCCCAGAGCTGCTGTCCCCACCAGCCATCTAGACCAGCTCTTACCTGGAAGCAGGAACTGGAAGGGAAAGCTGTGCTCTCCTGTGGGTAGACTCCCTACAGAGACAGGAGTGAGGTAGGTACAGGCCTTGGGAGTCCCGTGGGCCAGCCACAGCTGCGGGACAGCAGTGGGCACCACTGCCAACCAGCCTATGTGGCACATGGTTGTTGGTCTTCCTGTCTCTCCAGCACCACAGCAGCACAGCCATGGACTGACCAAGAGCCATCAACAATCCCTTGGATGGGAAAGAGGTTTGGAAAGGAGGACAGGTTCCCCTGGGGTCAGAGCACACAGAGATCCAGCACCACGGCCCCCTTTGGCCACCCAGCCCCTCATGAGGCTGCAGGGAAAAGAACCCACCAGGGCCACAGCACAGGAAGCCAAGAAGCAGCTATGGAGTGGGGGACAGACAGGCCCCACAGCAGGCAAGGGCTGCCCCAGGGGTCACTACTTGGGGTGAGGGATTGGCTCCCAGACTCACCCTTGTCAGCCAGTGACAGGGAACTGTTGAAGTAGCTTTCCTCCACCACCCATGCCACATCGTTGGCCTTGCTGGAGACCCCACAGGATCCTGTACAGGTCACCCGGATGGCTGTAAGGAGCGGGGTAGGGGGGAGCATGAGAGATGAGATCCAGTCAGCCTGGGCCCTTTCCTGCCCCCATACAGTTCAGCAAGGGTGGCAGCATCCAATGATCAAGGAGCCCCACCTGTACAGGGCTTGGGAGGTAAGCAGCCTGCCATCTTCCCAAGAACACCTCACAACCACACCGGTTTAGGGAGTTCCCAGGGATCCAGGCTGGGAAGGGACCTAATAGGTACAGTTTCATCTGTCCTATAGTCCACAGAGGTCCCCAGAACTACCATACAAATGTGTAACTGTGGCCCCAGTCAGACCCCTAAAAATCCAGCCCCCAGGAAATGCTTGGGGTTGTCCACCTTCCTACCACAAGTCAGTTAAGTGGGAGGTGCCCCTCATGGACCCCAGGAAGCTAACTGCCAGCTCTCAGCCGCAGGAATGTGGTCAGACCTGCCTGAGCAGGTCCTCTACTGGCACCTCACAGGGCAGCCCTGACTTCCTGGGCCAGATGCCCAGTGGCTGACTTTCTGCACCATGAGACTGCTCATTCCCCTCCAACACAGGGGTGCCCAGATCACTGGAGGCAGAACTCAAGTTCCTCAGTCCCCAGAGCCTCCTGGTCCAGAGCCCATATGGTCAAGCAGCCATGGCATATGACCAGGCACAACTGAAGCAGATCACAAACAAGGGCCAACCCCACAGAATGCCACCACAGCAGGAGACCCAAGCAGGTATCAGGTGGGAGCCAGGGATGGGCACCCTGCAGCACCACCCTCCTCCCTGGGCTCTCTCCCAGACCTGACCAGAGTCATATGAGGGAAAGGTGGCTCAGACTCTGACACTTTTCTGACAAAGCCACCAGGCAGGAGCAACACTAGCGAGCCCAGTACCTAGGGGTCAGCCCTACCTGTGGCACTGCTGGCCACCTGAGGAGCCTCAGCTTCCCCTGAGGAACCCTTGGCCCCCCCTCAGTCCCAAGTGGTTCCCCCCATATACACGCCTCCTGACTGATGGCTGCCAGGCTTCTGTGCCTCCCAGAGGGAGTCCCTGCTTCCCACGTCATTGTCCTGTTCTTCGCCCTCAGTCTCCCTTCAGCCCAGCCTGAGCCCTGATTGGGCCCTGCTCCTTCCCTCCCAGGCCAGAATCAGCCATTCCTGCCCTAGGTCAGAGTAGGGCAGGCTCAGAGAAGACATCCTGGAAGACTTGGACAGGCACAGAAATGATTCCCTCGTGGAGAGGCCACGTTCCCCCTAGTCCTGTAGCCCTAAGGATGCTAGCACTCACCAGGAATGCTGTTTCAGTTTCCCCAGTAGGCCTGAGTGCTGACCATGGGCCACCTATCAGGTGCCAGTTGCTGACACTAGGCTGAAGATGCCCTCCACTGTCCTGCCCTCCACTCTACAAATGTCTAATGCACAAAAACAACATGGTTAGCTGACTTTTTTGTTTTGACAGTGCTGGGATTTGAACCCCAGGCCTCATACATGCTAGGCAAGTGCTCTGCCACTGAGCTACATACTTGGCCACTTGGCATGGCTTCTACATAGCAGTGCAAGGGCCTGGAATTTAGCTCAGCCGCATAAGCGCCTACCTGGCAAGTGTAAAGTTGCAAGTTCAATCCCTGGTACCAAAAAAAAAAAAAACAATTTTTAAACACTCAATACTCGCTTTTAAGGGCTGGGGATTTAGCTCAGTGGCCTAAGCACCTGCCTGGCAAACACGAGGTCATGAGTTCAATCCCCGGTGCCGCAAAAAAAAAAAAAAAGAAAAAAAAAAAATACATAGCAGCGCATAATTGGAAAAGTTGTCAGGGAAGGCCTTATTTACCACTCTAACCAATCAGACTGGTAAATATTAAGTACTTTGATACATATTGGGGAGGAAATGGGAAAACAGATACTCCTTACCCCATCAACCGTGAGATGATTCAGGGTGAACCTGCTGTGGCTTCACTTGCAGGACACACAGCAACTCTCTGACTCCCACACTCACCAGGAGCCTCACACAGGTGCTGGTCTAGGCCTCAATGAAGCCATCAGTTGCCCAGCCTGGGCCCCCCAGAATTCAGGTGAAGAAACATGGGACCAGCCAATTCTGTCCCCGGGGTGCTATGATCTTTCCAATGCCAGGCCCACACCGGGACTCCTGCAGAGGACTTTCAACACCCAACTCTCTCAGCAGGGACAATGGAGGTGCAGGGCTTGCCAGCAGCCTACCTGCTGCTTCCTCACCAAAACACCTGAAGATACTGCTCTGCCTTGCAGCAAGTGGCAGGTCAGGCTGGGAGAATTTTCCAGGGAGCCAGTTCTCACTGGTCAAGGCCCTTAGCAGTACCCAGCTTTCTAGTTTCCCTGATGCCTGGATCAGGCAGATCACAGCTTACAGTTCTTCCCAGAGAGAAGTCAGGGGCATCCAAGGACACATTGGGAGGGGTCCCCTTGCTGCTGGAGACAGCACATGGGAGTGGTAGCTCCCCCTTCTCTCCCACTGGCCAGCACAAGTTGCAGGACTGGGCAGGCTGGTGGCTATTGCCTGGCTGCTCTTCAGGTGAGCATGGCAACACCACAGCATGTGCTCCGTGGCACTGCGGATGGGACAGGGCATGGTGCTGTGGCAAGGCCTCCACCCACAGCACTAAGAAGAGGCTGTAGAACACTTCATGCCACACAGTGCTCCCAGACACCCCAAGTTCAGCAGCCTGACAAAGGCAGGCACCAAGCTGGCAGGCGTCAGACACCAGAGGCTGGGGCTGCTCTGTGTCTCTTAGGAAAATCACCACAAGAGCTGAGTTCCTTGGTGACTTCTGGAACTTTCTTCTCACACTGCACTCTGACCTGTCCAGCAGCCCTCTTCCTGGTATCTGGACATTGACCTGAAGACCTCCACATACTCCTCTCCCAGTTGCAAAGCCCAGCTTTTGTCCCACACCATCCCTCAATGTGTTCTGTTCTGTTTCTGGACTGCATCATGAGAATAACAAGAATGCCCCCTCCAGGGATGACAAAGAGGAAGGGAGCCAGTCATGGGGAGCTGGGAGAACTGCACCTGGTGTTTAACCAGAGCTCAGGGAGCCACAGCAGTGTGGGGGCCACCCCGCCCAGTCCTGCATAGGCTCCAGAAAACAGCCTTCCCTCCACATCAGCTCTCAGGCAGCAGTGTCCTCATGTCTGGGTGTTGACTGCCACCGTCACTCATTGGACAGGCATTCAGAGAGCAAGACTGTGAAACCCAAGGCAGCCTGCATCGTTCTGGGGTGTGGGGGGGCCCTCCCTGTTGTACATACTGGGCTTAGCAGGAGCTCAGCAAGTATCCTTTGAACAAAGGAAAAAAAATCGTGGCCTTTCTCCTACCCCACACAGGGCTGGAGGAAGCCCCAGAGAACCCCCTGCACACATGTGCCCACCTGGCCCAGCCCATGCCTCCACCTT
>RJWT010022794.1:0-17040 GCA_004365215.1 Cuniculus paca | reverse complement strand
GGAAGAAGGTGTCAGAGGGCGAGTAGGTGGTGTCTGAATAAGTCTTAAAATGTTAGGGGTACTGGAAAAAAAATCCATTAAAATGAAGATTTCCAGGGAGATGTACACATGAGGATCTAGATCACATCAATGAATCAAAGGTAAACTTTGAAAAGATTTTACTATATTGTTTGAGTCTTAGTCTATTTCATAACTCAGTGCAAAGAGAAATATATAAAAACCCACATAAATTGAAAACAGCTCAGAACTGAAACAAGGTCTAGGAATATGACTTGATTGCACGATGTTAAAATTGAATTGTTAATTAACACTGTATGAAAGGGACAGAGGACTTCTAGAGATGAAGAGTTATGAAGAAAGTGGAAGAAACACAGGGAACAGCCATGAGGGAGGAATGTGTCTCCTAAAAACTGAAAAGCCTACTCACTATCACATTCAAGTAACATAACAAAGCTCCTTCAGATGGTAGCAGTATGGAACACAATAAAAAATCTCTATTGAAGTTCTGGAAAAGGACTTTAGGTCGATACAAAGAAACAATATGGCAGACAATATGGCAGTGCCGCTAAGTAGTCCCTGAAAGTTCAGTGTGACAGATAAAAGTCAACACAGTAACTGAACTCCTGAGGAAAATTAACCAGATTGAGAGAGTGAAACTTTTTCTTTCTGACTTCGTTACCGTGAGATCATGACATATCATCTGTTATTTTTCCCCCTCCAAATTTAAAAGGAGGAAAAGCATAAAAACAAAATTATCAAAAGGGAAACAGAATTATTACTAAAAAGTAAGGAATGAATAACAGTTCCCTTTTCTTTACAGCTGAAAAACAAAGACACATAATAATAATAATATAGTAATGAAAACACAACTTGAGAATGATTAATTTAAGCAAGGTTACATATCTGGATTCAACAATGTCATTGGTTGCAACACCCTCTCCCACTTACTACTCTGTGTATTATATTCATTGGTTGGCTTGCCCTATATTATAACATTAATTCATTATTTTCAGAGATTGTGCGATTGCTTTCTATTACAGAACCAAAATAATTTCTATTAGTACCTTCTTCACTTCATACCTATGTAAAGATTATATATGAATCTAAACGTCATCAGGCAGTTCAGAGATTGCTGTAGGAACTCTTCCACTGGACTTGTTTTGTTTTCTTGATATGGTGAATTTTTGAGAGAACTAGAAGCATTATTTCAGAATATTTTAATATGGTCCTTTACTGTCAATAATGATTTCAGGAGATACAAGACTTTAATTCTGCTGCAAGTCTATAGCATGTTTGATTCCAGTATTAAGAAGCTATATTTATTTTCCCAACCTGATTTGTATAGTACCTACTCTAAATAATATACAACTGATAATCTGGGCAGAATTGATGTTATGGCTTGTATCTAGATGTCTCCCCAAAGCCTCAAGCAGTCATAGGTGGGGCTTTTCAGGGGTGGCTAAATGAAGAGTGTGTGACTAATTAATGGTGCAATGCTGGAATTAAGGGTAGGTAATTACTAAATCAGTCCACTGATTGGTTTGTTACTGCCCTAATCTTGGTAGCCTTAGTATGACAAAAGGGATAGAAAAAGGCTTGTCTTCCTCCTTCCCTGCTTGCTTTAACTGTCTTCTGTTTGCCATGAACTGGTTCTCTTCTTTGATGCCCCTCTGCTAAGCCACTCTGCCTTGGAACCAATTACGGGCTGAAACCTCTACAAATTCTAAGCTAGATAAACCTTTTCTTTTAACTTTGGATTTTAGATATTTTGTCTTGGCAACAAGAGGAAAGACAGATTTTGGTACCAGAGAAGTGGGGTCATTGCTGTGACTGTACCTGACCATGTGATTTAGGAAACTTTGGAACTGACTAGTGGGAAGGGAAAGCATTAGGAAAGGTTTGGGGATGCCAGCTAATAAAAGTAGAGTTGAAATGCCTTAGGCAGTACTTGATGGGAGATTCTGGTCAGAACTCAGAAGACCAGGAAGAATGTTGATAGACATAATGCCAGTAAAGTCCAGGCTTGGGATGTTTCTACTGGGAAGATGGACTGCACTGGCTGATGGACTCCAGAACACTTGTGTTGTAGCTTGGCCGAAGGTTGGTCTGCATTTTGCTTGTATTCAGAGCCTTTGCCTGAGGCTAAGGGTAGCAGACTAATTAATCTTGCAAAAGAAATCTGAAGGCAGTCTAATGTTGAGGCAGTGGCATGGCCCCTGCTGGGGACTTGTAGTCAGATTTATGTTGAGAATCAAGAGCAAAGAGCCCAGCAGAATGATTCAAAATATTCTGAGTTTGGCCAGAAAGGTATCTTTAGTAAAGTTGTAACCTGCAAAGATGGAACAGATGAGAAATTGGTCGCTGAAAAAACTAGCAAAGAAAAGCCAAGTATTTCATAAGAAGACAATAGAAAAGATGGCCTGAGGACAGCCCAAGAGCCAACAGGATACCAGCCTTTGCAGCCTCAGAGTTGCAAAGGTGAAAGACTCTGTTTTCAAGACAGCCCCAGAGCACCATGTTCCAGAATGGCAGCAGTCTAGAGAATTTGTTCCTTGGGATTGGGTTCCGAGTGCTCAGCGATCCGGGCACTTGATCCCTGCAGTCAAGGAGAGAAGAAAGCCTGGCTACTGCTCTAGCTGGTGGCAGACCCTGGCATTATTTATGTGGTGCTGGTTTTAGATGCATACAGGATGTGAGTTACAGGCTTCCATGCAGATTTCAGAAGAAGGACTCAGAGGTCAAGCAGTGTGCCCCAGAAAAGGCAGTGCGTGAAGCTGTGAGTATAAAGCTGAAGGTGCACTGGAGAGCCCAGAAGTTTGGAGAAGCCAGGAACCTGCATCATCTGAGGAAAACTGCAAGAAAGAAGCAGAACTGGCCCAAGAGAGAAGCCCTAGGAGCTACAACCACTGGAAGGGCTGTAGGATCATAGCCCCTCAAGCCCATTGGAGTTCACATCTTACCACAGATTGCTTTGGATGCTGGATATGCAAACTGTAGGACTTAATGTTTGTCCTGCTGGATTTTGGACTTGCTATGGTTCCACTGCTTTGTATCACCTTATTTGTACCTTTTGGAATGGTAACGTTTATCTTGTGTCACTGTATGTTGGAAGTGTTTAACTTTCTCTTCATTTGTACAGGGGCTTACAGTTATGAGTTTCCCTTAAGTCTCAGAGGAGACTTTGGACTTGGACTTTTCAGCAATGCTGAAACTGTTAGAACTTTGACAACTCCTAGAGATGGACTAAATACCTTTTGCACAAAGGGGTGTATGTGAGTATTTGAGGTGCCAGAGGTGCAATGTTATGGTTTGTGTCTAGATGTTCTCCCAAAGCCTCATGCAGTCATAGGTGGGGCTTTTTCAGAGTTGGCTGAATCTAGAGTGTGTGATTGATTCATGGTGCAATGCTAGTAATAAGGGTACTAGGATTAAGGATGAGTGATTATTAAATCAATCCACTAATTGGTTTGTTACTGCCCTAATCCTAGTAGCCTGAATACAATTGAAGGGACAGAAAGAGGCTTGTCTTCCTCATTCCTCACTTGCTTTTGCTGTCTTCTGCCTGCTGTGAACTGGTTCTCTTCTGTGATGTCCTTCTGCCAAGCCATCCTGCCTTGGAACCAGTCAATTATGGACTGAAGCCTCTACAAACAGTGAGCTAAATAAACATTCACCCCATTAATTTTGGGTGTCAAATATTTTGTCTCAGCAATGACAGAAAAGTAAGGTGGTTAAAATGATACAAAATTCTTATTCAGCTAAATTAAAAAAAGAATGTTTTCATTTTTGCTTATTTTAGTGTAATAGTAAAATCTACCTCTTAAAAGAAATGCATTCTTACAATTTACATGAAGGAAAATTTTGTTATTGTTATGGTTACACGTTTATTATCTTGTAAAAGTCAACATACCGTAGGATAGAAGTCAAGCTTGGATTTCTCAAAGATGTCACACTGCAATTAAGGTTCATAAGAGATATTTGAAAGAGCTAAACTAAGAATCATATATTTTAAAAAGAATGAAAAAAAACATGTTGAACAAGACTATGGATCTGGTAATAGACTGCGGAACAAAAGATAACATTTAGGCCATTAAGTCCTGCTCAAATCTGGTACATTGTGGGTATTGGTTTTTAAAAATAAGTTTTATTGTATATATTTAAAGTATACAACCTGATATTTAGGATATATATGCATAATAAAATGGTTAGCACAATGAAGCAAATTAACATATCTATCTCATGTAGTTACCCTTTTTCTAAAAAGTATTTCCTACTCATTTGGTAGGCATCTCAAATGCAATACTATTATATTAGCTATAATTCTGTGCTATGCATTGCATCTGTAGCATTTTCTATCCTATAGATATGTTACTTTGTATCTTCTGACCTATATCTTCCCTTTAGAAGAATACAGGTAGATCCCCAATATCTGTTCTCACTGTGAGGCTATTATTCTCACTGACAATGAAATCTGGAAAGCAGAGAGGATTTTCAACTAATCCATACATAACCACTCACAAATGATAGATGTTTGAATGAAGTAATAAGCAATGGTGAATCATTTAAAAGGCAGAGAGTCACACTAGAGTCAGATAGAGTTTGACTCCTGCTCTCCCATTTACAAACTGTGTGGCCTTGAGTTATATCTGAATCTCAGTCCATTATTCTCTAAAACAACACATTTAGAAATTGTTCAAAATAAATAAATACATGGAAGCACTAGATCAAGTAATCAACTTAAAATACATAATAGGTCTTTAAAAATATTTCCTTTGATGTCTACACTTTCCTGATAAATACTATTTCTGCACCAACAAAAGTCAAATAAGCACTCTCAAGGTACACCTGTCAATAGGCCCCAGAGTCGTGGCTAATGAAGGAGGTACAGAAACACCTCTCATCAGAGTGCAGTCAAAAGTAACTGTAATCAAAACTAATATTTACTTAAGAGAATTTACTATATATCAGGATCTGTTGTAAGTACTCTACATGGACTCTTTTAATCTATCTAATAACTCATCAAATTAGGTACCATTATTTAATTCATTTTACAGCTGAGGAAAATGAGTTGAGGGAAAAAAAAACTGAATTCTCACTTAGATAAAAAGGAACTTGGGACATTCTTTGCAAGAGAACAATGTGATTTGGGGATTACATGTTCACTGAGCCCAAATCCATATTAGCTATAAAAGAAAATATACTGAAAACATTATTAAACTGTAATACCCATCCATCATAATAATATTTCAGTGGTGTTGGAAGACAATCAAGGGTACTCTTGTCTTTCTGAATGCCTTGTGAGCAGAAGTATTGATTCATTTTGCTCTGTAGTATCCTCAAGAATCTTTGGACAAAGCCTTGCAAGATAGAGTTAGCATCTTATTTTGGAACAAAGGGCAAGTATGCTTACAATCTAGTATGAAAAAGGATAACATTTACCTCTGGAGCAAAGGTAGTTCATGTTCACTGCCCATTACAAAAGATTTCGGTTCCCAAAGTTTGGGTTTTTCTCCTAAAATGCAGCCCACTACATGTGCACACTGAAGCTGCTCTTCATGGACTCCTATAGCAACTTGAGCTTGGAGACCAACTCAAATGCTGGTATTCTGGTCATTGCTATTGTTGTGAGCAATAAATTCTTCCCCTCTGACTCGAGAGTGTTGTGCCTTCTGTCAGCATCCATAAACTGTAACAGGTTGACTTGTAAGCTCGCATGTGAAATCTCAAACACTTCACAGTTCTTGACAATTGGCTAAAAGGGAATTTGTAAACATTCTTGGACAGGAAAAGGTGCAGTTTATTTAAGAAACTATCTGAAGTAACAGCACAAGGACTTAAGTGGGGGGAAAAATAATAATCCCCAAAGGCTGTTTTTTTTTGTGATGTATTAGAAAGGCTTTGTGGTAAGAACTTGTGTGTGTGCATGTGCATGCACATGTGTGCGTGCATGCATGCGTGTGAATGTGTACACACAAATGAGAGGACAAAGAAAATATATTGCTTGAAACCACAAAAAACTAATAAATATACATGGCTGTAAACAGCTTTCTAAAGACAGGTACCCTGTGCTGAACATGAGTTATACGTTTGCTCGTGGCTTGAAAATGAGCATTGGTACTAGATTCACAAAAGCTGTTAAATTCTTCTGAGGTTCAATGCTGCAGGAAATTATTTCATATCTGTATTCTCAGGAAGCCAACTAGCTGGTTTGTAACTCTATGCAACTTTTATATCTGGTAAATTGAGTGAAGAAAGAAGGGTTAATTTTCTGTGAGGTATAATTCACGGTTAATAAATTGTAATAAGCATCAGTAAGTAAAGAGACAGTGGCTGAATGGGGATACAGCAAAGATGCATTTTCTCCCCTTTAAGCATACTTAATTAAGACAGTTCATCCTCTGGGGGCAGGAAATAATGAAATCATAACAGTCTTTGGCTTTAGATGTTGCTCAGTCTGTTTAAAAGCAAGAAATTAGTACCATGTAAAAAATCCCCACAGTTATATATAAAAGATCTTGTTGCAGCTATAGTTTCATTTAGAATTAAGTAAAACTATTTATGTAAAAGCCAAAATACATTTTTATAGTACTGTATACTTTTGAACCCACAGGCTACACACATACACGTACACATATATACAATCTACCACTGGATTGCATTGTTTTATATATAAAATCATGTGTTGCATGATATTTAAGTCAACAACAGATTGGATACACAGTGGTGGTTCCATATTATAATAGAGCTGAAAAATTCCTAAATTGTATAGTGAAGTGGTAGGCATTATAACCCTGAAGCAAAATGCACTACTAATGTGATGCTGGTGTTAATAAAGCCACAGCACTGCCAGTCAAAAAATACAGCCCATACTGTTAATGTATGTTACATAATTTGTGGTAATAAATGGCTGTTACTGGCTTATGTATTTATCATGCTATACTACTTAATGTTATTTTAGAGTGTACTCCTTCCACTCATAAAAACGTATACTGTTGAACCTTATTCTCTGTACCACTGACAGGGGCTCCGGTCATCTCCTGATTAGACTCCTTTGTCTCATTCAATGATAGATTTATAACACTTAGGGTTGTGTAAGTACACACCATGTTATTCATACAATAATGAAATTAGCCTCACAATGCATTTCTCAGAATGTATCTCTCTCATTAACTGACATTATGAGTATACATAATGATGGTCTGTGTACTGAGAATAACAGATAAGCAAGTGCAAAAATATTGTCATAAGTACATTTTATAGAAGACATAAGTAAACCAACACATGAATTTTCAGTTTATGCCAGGCACAAACTCATGCAGACTTTGCCAAACTATATGAGGTAGGAGATGGTATCAAACCTGTCTTAAAAATGAGGTGATGAATCATAATGAATTAAGTAATTCATTCATGTCTCACAACTTGTATAGATCTGAGATATGAGCACAAGTTTGCCCAAGTCCAAAGAGTCATCATCTTTTCATTTTTCATCTATGCAAAAAGAAAGATAGGTTATAGGAAGATAATGTTATTTATGAGCTAGATCCATCTGTGTTTTTCCAAAGGGGTCAGGCTGTTCTTCAGTACAATCAGTCTAGATAACCTTTTCCCCCAGAACACGCTGATCCATATCTCCAGTCACTAGATCTTCAAATGTTGCCAAGGAAATGACAAATTATTCACCATAAATAATTATATCAAGAGACATTTATTGAGGGAGACTATCTTTATTACTGTGTTATAGGGATAGTTGGAGACCTAAAAGATGAACGCAACATAATCTTACCATGAGGCACCCATAATCCGAAGGGAAAATATATGTGACCTGTATAATAAAGAGCAGACTATGATTCAGAGTTTCAAATGAGAATTTTTGAATTAATTTAGGAAAAGCATTCTCTAAAAATAAAGAGGAGATAAAGAGTCTGTCCAGACTTTCTAGCCATTTCTGTGACACTTAGATTTATCTGAGCCATGATCTTAATGGTGAAGTCTGCACTGGTCTTCTCTTATTCTCTCTCTACTATTTTTTTCTATTTGATTTCATTTGGTGCCAGGACTGTAAATGCTCTCAGTATGCTAATGTGTTACCAATCTATATTTTTCAGTCTTATTTCTCCTTTAATTCAAGACTTGAATCCCCAGCTGCTTGTACAGCTCTATTTGGACATCTGGAGAGTACTGTAAACCTATCAAGTATAAAATAGAACTCGTGGACCCCTTAACACTAACCAATGCCCAAAGCTAGAACTGTTTGAAGTATCTGACATGCAATCAATTAAACTTTAAGGCACACTTATGAGATAGGTGCTGTTAGGATTGTGACGTTATACAAAAGAAAACTGAGATAAACAGATTAACTGGACCCAAACTAGTAAGAGACGAAAATGGGATACAAACTTGGCCTGTGTGCAGGACATGACTCACAACCGCTGCAGTTACCAGCTGAAGGTAACTGCAAACTCCAGTTACCCTCAACTCCACTCTTTCCTAATGTTTCCCACATACTAACCACCAGCAAGTTCCTTCAGCTATGTCTTCACTATACCTCACACCTGTTAATGTCACCATTTACCACTTGCTGGGTTTGCAGCAATGGCACTTGACTGGCCTTTTACCCTCCCTCCTCATTTTCTGTAGTCTGTTAGGCAGCCAATAGAGTTATTAAAAACAGAAATCAGACCTTCTCACTATCTTTCCAAGGAACTCCAATGACTGCCCCTTGTAATCAGAAGAAAATTCAAGTTCCTCCCCATGGCTACTAGATTCCACCTAATCTGGCCTGCACTAGCCTTTCTCAACTGATCTCATCCCAACTCTTGCAGCCATAGCTCCACGCACATCAACTTTCCTTTTCTCTCTGACCACTGCATAGGAGGGTCTCCTTGTTCCATACGAGGGTCTCCTTCCTTTGTGTAGAACTCTTGTGCCATGGATGTTTGCATCTATTATAGGCTCTTTTTATTAGGTTTCGGTCCACATGTTACATTAGAGAGGACTTCCATGTCCAGCTTCTCCAAGTCACCATTCCTCTTACGCCCCAGCACTTTCATCCCCTCTTTATTTTGCTGACTCACTTTATTTTGTCCACAGCCCCCTTACCCTTTATATCATCTGATCTGTTCATTTGATATGTGTTTACTGTCTCTGTCCTCTCATTAGAGTAAAGATGTATGTAGATAGTGTACTTATCACTTATCACTTCTGCCTACCACAACATCACTGGCTCTTGGGGGAATCTCTGTTACACAGTGGACTCCTATTAATATTTTTTTAAATAAATGACCAAAAACAGTCTCATTTTCTTTTACAAGATTTTAAACCTCCAAGACACTGAGAACAATTCATTTTATTCTTTTTAGAACTCTTTCTAAAATGCTGTTCAAATATTCTCTCCTTGTAGAAGATGTGTTCATAATAAAAGCAACTTGAATTTTTTGAGGATGTACCAGTATTACACATTTGACACTGACTGTCATTCTCACAGGTGATGCACATGCTGTGAAGTAGGCATTATTCTCCCCCTAAGATGTGGAAACTGATGGTTAGGGAAAGAAACCTGTCCAGGTTACTCAGCTAGAAAGGGAAGCCCTGAGACTTGGACCCATACAGATCTGTGTGACTTTTAACTCCCAACCTCCTTTTCAGCAGGAATATTACATTCAACTATGTAACTCTTAAGGAAAAGTAATAATGAGAAAGATGAAATGATAAACAGCTTTTCAGTCTCTATGAAAGTCAAGAGGAGAATAGGTGGTTTACAAAACTGGGGATAGAACATGATGATGATAGATTTGGTAAGAACATGGGCTGGAGAAATTGCTTCAGATTAAAAATAAACTTCTGGACTATATTAAAATAACAGGTGGTAGACAGTAACTACGCAAATATCGTTAAAACATTTTAGATAAGTTATAAGATAGATGGAAAATGAGTTATTGAAGGAAACCTGAGTGTCTGAGAATTGTATGTCTCAATTTGAAGAGGCTGAAGTCAAGAGAGGTCGACCCTGCCTACTTAAAAGATGCCCTTCCTTAGAGCTGTCAGGTAAAGCGCATCACTTGGAGAGAGGATGGGAATCCTGATTCTAAAAAAAGGGTACCTGTACGTCCCATTTCATTTACTGTTACTCTGTGCAGGTCTGTAGGTGCCTTGGTAATGTTCTAAACAATATCAGGGGCACAGTTATCCTCATGCAGGGGGAGCTGCTTGCTGCTTGCCAGTGAGCTGTCGGTGCAGGAGCCGAATGCCAGGTACTGAGACTCGGTGTCCTCTGAAAGAGGCTACGTAAGTTTCCCTTCTAGGACATTAATGGGCTTTTTTAATTTATGAGAATATTTGAAAGTTTTCTTGGAATATAGATGTAACAAGATGATATGCCAACTAAGATACACTGTTCAATTTAAGAAAGTGAAATACAAGAAAAATAACTAACTGGAAGACTTGTAAGTACAAGAAAGCCAAACTCTCCCTTTAGTTGCACAAATGAGTGGAAATAATTTTGAACATATTAATGTGGGAGGAGAAGGGAAAGCAGGAACTTTTTTCCCCTAGTGGTTCATGTCTTTTTCTTTGTCAAGAGATAGGATCATGTATATCAATAAGAAAATAAACATCCCAATGGAGACACAAAGAGGAATTATCAAAAAAGAGAAAGACAAATAGACAATCAACTTGTGATCACAGCAACCCTCTCTCCCAATTAAATAAAAAAGGAACTGAAATAAAACATTTACATAGCAGAGTTTCAAACATTAAAGACAGTGTGCGGCCAGACTGAGAAGTTCTTTTTTGCTCTCAGGGATCAAAATCATGACCTCGCGTTTGCCAGGAAGGTGTTCTGCTGCTGAGCTAAATCCCCAGTCCCTGAGAGGTTCTTTTTTGCTTTTTTCTTAACAGTTTTCTATGTTGATCATTTTCATTATGAAGTTAAAGCTTTCTTTATCCATCTGAAGGCACTTTAACTCTAAACATTTGGACAAACACAAACAAATACAAACTACCCTAAATTTTAGGGTCTCTTAGATAGGCTTGAATCTTCATTTAGGGTTTCCTAAGATGAAATTTCTTCATTTTAAAATACCCCTCATGCTAATATTAAAAAAAAAATCTAGTGAAGAACTCTAACTCACCTGTAATTCATCCCAATTTGAATTTATAATTTCTTTGATATTTTATTATAAGCAAATTCAATTAGATCCGAATGCACTCTCTCTCATCCTTCCACCTAAACAAATACCTGAAGGAAAAACAATTCCAATTTCTCTGTCCTGTTTCTTAACCCTCTCTTCATAATACTGTTACTCTACAGTCTCCCACTTTTCACTGATCTAATTTGTAGATTTCTGAAAGGTCATGGAAGCAACATGCTTTTCATTACTTTGTCAAAATTATCCAACGTCCTCTTACTAGGCAATGCTAAGGCATCTACTTATTGGAATCACTTCAATTCCTCTGCTTCTTGTCTTCTTTATGTAAAATCTACCCGATTCATCCCCACAGGCAGTTTTACATGTATATATATATGTATTTGCCATGATATTGTCATATTTTTAGAAATAGGTAAAAATAAGAATCCTTCTAGTATCAGGTTACCAGTTATAAAACTAATAATTCTGTTGTGAACCCCTGGCATTATGCATCTGCCCATATATGCATGAAATTAAGTATTTTTACAGAACACAATTTTAGCATACTTTGTATAGAGAAAGACAATGGGACCCACGTCTTCATATTTTGCAATAATATCAAATGTAGTCTGTATAAACTAGTGTTTCTGCCAATGTGCATTTTAAGTATCTACATTAGAACCATTTAGGTAAGCTGGGCTCTCCTTAAAAGAACTAAGCCAAAATGTGTAAGTGTGGGACTGGGAAATCTTCATTTTCCAGCCAGGATTTTAAGAGATTTCTCTTGTCTTTTCTGTGGTTGGGAAGCTCATGAAAATATACTGCTGTGATGAATACTTCTGAACATTTCTGAGTGAAAGAATGTTTAAGATGAAACCAGTAGCAAATTCCTGGAATGTATCTTTTTTTTTTTAAAGAAACCATACCACTTTGCTATTGGCTCATTTACAATTAATAGATTTATCACTGGTGTCTTCATCACTTGTCTGTGTTTTAAGCTCCTCAACAGTAAGAGTACAGTAATGAATGGTTGCATATGTCATAGGTGAATAACTTGAAGAGTTAGTTTAAATTCAGTAATGATTTTGTTCCTTAGATGCATTCCACTATAACAGAGAACCAGTCTCAAATGTGGTGATGGCTTGAAAACAAAGATGTGCGGTGAATTACCCTCAAGGCTGTCCTTGCTCTTGAGGATGCTGCATTGACATTCTGTCAATTTCTAAGTAGAGAACATTGAACACAGAGCCTGCCATTGAGCTACCGTGAAGGCTAGAGGAACAGCCTCCTGTCACTGCATCAGTTCGAGACAGATTCCATTCAGGGAAACAGCTTTCTCCAGTGGGCTGAGCAGATGAGCCTTCTTGAGGAACGGCAATGGAGTGTGGAGTGCTAATTAGACCTTGCAAAGATACAAGTGACAATTTCATTGGAGAGCCAGTTCTAGCAAAAATGAAAAATATATTTTTTTCTTTTCTATTGTTCATTTGCCCTTCAATCAGGGCAATGACAAGAAAGAACAAAGATTAGGAAAGTTTTTCTCTTCTCTTTTTACTCTATTTTAATGCTTCTTGCATTTATAGAGCAGATTAGCAAATTATGCGAAACTCCTTTGAGCATGAACATAAACTATTTCATCAAAGCAATTACACTAAAGTTAAATGAGTTCTCATTATAATGTCTTCTTTCTCCTGAAAATATTGTCAAATAACTTTTGTTAAAAATTACACAAAATTTTCTAAAAGAATTTTTTGCTACATTAGAAATCTAAGTTTGACAGGATGTAAGAATTAGCTACCCTGATGATAGCAACTCTAATTTTTGAACATTTTGTTGTTAGAACCACTCAGTTAATATATTCAACAGTGTTCAAGTAAGTTATGTTTCTTTGTGAACTCAAATACATGCATTTTAGGATTCCTACAGAAGAAATGGTTTGGTTATATTTTATTCTGTCATTATATAATTATTTAATCCAAAATAAATAGTGAAGAATTTTTTATTATTGTTACTATTATTATTATTATCAATAGATGATTGTTTAGTGTCATCATTAGCTGGCCTAATCTCTACATGCAACACTTCTTAAGTTTTTGGGAAACTGATTCTACTTAGTATATATAGTTCAAAGAAATAATGAAAGGTAATTATATAAGAATAATGATGTAAATATGGAGGATGAAAAAACAGTGCTACTGTAGTAATTCAGAACTAGAGAATCAAAGCAGCACAGCCAAAGGAAGAAGAGATGAACAGATTTGGAATTGCCAGCATGACTACAGGAAAAGTGCGACTTGTATACAGAATAATGTCCCTCCCAACTCCCCTGCCAGGATTTCTATATCCTAATTCTTGAAACTGGTGGATGGATAGGCACCTTACCTGACAAAAGAGATTTTGCAGATGTGATTAATTAAGGACCTTGATATAAGAGATTATTCCCAATTTCCCAGGCACTCAGTCTTATCACACAGGTCTAAAAGCAGAGAACCTTTCCCAATTCTAGTAAGAGAGAGAAAAGCATGAGGCTATGAAAGAAGGCATAGGGAGGTGTACAATGTGCCTTAAAAGATGACCCCAGAATGGGTGTGTGTGTGTCCAACCCATGGGGCCGTAGCCGTTCTTGGACACCTAGTACTATAACATGGTCCCACGAGATCACAAACTTTTCATGTGTGGTGCTGAAGCACAGACTGCTCAGGCAACAGCCAAGGGGAGAGCACAGTGCAGTGCCACCTCCTGCACCACCCACACCATCAGTCCCATCAAAACCTGAGCGTGTCGGATGTTATGTGTGTTTCTGTGTGATCTGCTGAGCACAATGCAGCAATTATCGATTGTATGTCAACCTGCCTATGCGAGTGGGTGAATCCATTTTCAGCTGATACACTGCATTACATGCAAATCTTCCAGTGGAATGTATAGAGCTATAATCAGTTTTTCAAATCAAAGAACAATTTGATCATGTCTTTTTACTACACTTTACTGTAAAACCTGTCTTCCTACAGAAAAACATCCCTTGCTTGACAGTCATACCTTATTCATGTCATCTTTTTTTGGCTATATGTAGCGAGGTGAACAACTGTTTCTCAGAATGAAGCACACAAACAGTAAAATGAGATCAAAAATTTCTAATGAGCACCTTAAGAACTAAGAATTACAACCACTTCTATTGAGCCAGATATTGACGCATTAGTTTCACAAAAGCAAGGTCAAATATCCCACTAGTTTTCTATTCACATTGCCTTGTTTATCTAATGTCATAATAAAATAAAGGAAATCTTGTTACTTACATATTTTGAACATATTACATATTTCATTTACGGCCCAAGATAATTCTACGGCCTCTGGAAGGGAACGCAGTTCTGGGGACACCTTGGACTCAGCCTCATGAGCCCTATGGTGGACCTCTGATTTCCGGAACTACAAACTGGTAAATTTCATAATTTAGTTTATAGTAACGAATCATTTAAGATCTATTTTGTATTTTAGTTTTGTTATGCATAGTAGCCTATGGAAGTTAATAACAAAAAGTGCTTTAAATGTTAATTCATTTGTCCCAAATACTAAACCAATGTATTTTTTTTCTATTTTATTTGCATGCTTTTCAAATGTTAAAAGAGTACCTGTATAAAATAAACCTCATGTAGATTTTAAAATCTGAGTACATACACATAGAAAAATTTTAAAAGTACCTGAATTATGGTCAATTTCTGTTCTTTAATTGGCCCTGTACATAGCACTGATTCATTGTACCACCTCAATTTGTGCCATACCTGTAACAGTTACCAAGATTTCAGGTAAAGGGCTTAGATAAGCTTTGCATCCAGGAAGTTCAATGTGTTAATTCAAATCTTAAAGTATACTTTACCTTGGTCAAGTCATTGTACTTATTTGAGTCTGAGGCATTTCAGGAAGTGATCGATAGTAATTTACCCCCAAATTTTAAGTAAAGCCAAGGCAAAGCTTCAGATGTGACCCATATATAGATGAGACAGTTGGTTGTGAAATAGGATTTTGTAGAAAGGAATTGGTATGGACACCCTAATAATGTGTTACATCTACAGCTGTGAAGTAGTATGATGGAGAAGCTCAAATTCTGGTGCCAGGCACACCTGCATTTTATATCTTGGGAGTAAAAGTTCCTCATTATAAGATCAAGTTAGCTGTACTCTATGAACCTCAGTTTCTTTGTAAAAAGTGTTGTTACTTTAAGTCTTTGTCTTATAGAATTTCTTTGAGAATTACATGATGTTGAAAGTAAAACACTGGACACATGTACTCAGTAAGTGTCACCTATTTTGGAACTAGCTAATTGCATCATTTATGGATCTAATAATATAAAGATCAGCACAGAAATAAAAATGAAGATCTTTATATATTTTATTTTCTAGAAACACATAACATTAGGAGAAATGTGCCCAGAGAAGTACATAATTCAATAACTGGCTATCATGGCTTGTGTTTACACGTCCCTCCAAAGCCTCATTCAGTCATACATGGGGCTTTTATGGAGATGGCAAGATCTAGAGCGTGTGACCCTGGGATGAATTGATTCATGGTGCAATGCTAACCTTAAGGACACTAGGATTAAGGGCAGAAAGACACTGTTTGTGTCCCTCCCTTTCTTGCTTTGGTACTTCCCATCCACAATGAACTGTTCTTGCTCTGCAATACCTGTCTGCTGTACCATCCTACCTTGGAGCCAACTGATTACGGACTGAAAACTCTACAAACTATGAGCCAAATCAACCTTTTCCCCTTTAATTTTGGGTGCTGGGTATTTTGTCTCAGCAAAGAGAAAAGTAACTAAGACACTGGTCAAAAGTAATTTTTCTCTTTTTTTCAATTTTTTGTTTTTTTCAATTCCTTTCATCGAAAATGTCTTTCATTATCTATCAGTGTGTATGGAAAATCCTTATCACAGATCTTTGATAAATATGCCTACTTTTCTGAACTGCACTGAATATCTTTAGACCTTAAATCCTTGTTTTGAATTTCTTCTTGAATTCTTCTAGCCCAGTATGTGGAACTTGTCATTGCCTAGTGGAGCTTCAGCGCATCTATGATGGCCCTTCTCTTTATGACATGTGGGCAAGATTCGGTGAACTAAAGCTTTAAAAAAAGTAATCATTCCCCATATACTCTTTTTATACATTCATGTGTTTAGTCAATAACTGCATTTTGCCTTCTTTCCATGAGTTGGAACTCATTCTTTTAGAATGTCACTGCATAACAAACAACTCCTTAATACTATTAGTAATGATACACTGTAACTCAGTGTAACAACAAATGTAATAAAATGTAGAAGAGTAAGCAGAGAATGTATATGAAGTAGTTTTTTTCTTTGTTAAACTCTTTTATTTTCCTATGTTAAACTATAAAGTGTCTTCCTAAAAATTACTTCCTTAAAAAAGCTGTACATTTTGTGCCTAGATCTTGTAAACTGAACAACTAGTTCTAAGATAACAATATGTGATATATTAACTAGTGCTAATTTTCTATTTTTTTGAAATTCTGTATCATTTCTATCCTTTTTTTTCTGTTTTGCTTTTTAAAATAAAAAAAAGCTGTGCAGTTGCTAGAATGCTATTTGAATGTGGTGATACACTGCACGTGCTTTATTTTTCTGTGTGCTATTGGTCACATTATACCAAATTTAGAAGTATTTCACCAAAGTAGGGGGGGGGAGAGAAAGGGAGTGATTGAGAAAGAATCAATAATGTTCATAAGGACAGTCACAAATTGCTTAACTTTTTGACAATTATAAAACAACCAAAAACTAGTGGAACTGGATGCACTATATTATCACAAAAGTTTAGGTGACTTCCAGGGAGTCCCAGTCCTCCCAGAATGAGCAGCAATAATTATATATGAGGGAACTATTAACTAAATATTTAAACTCAATAAAAGT
>RJWT010022793.1:0-17047 GCA_004365215.1 Cuniculus paca | reverse complement strand
ACAGGGCCTGCCTTTGCCTTCCCTCTGAACTGCTTACTGGTGAGTTGGGTCACTCAGTGTCAGCTGGAATGCCCAGTTCTGATGTTTCTTTGGTGATTTTTTGTCTCATTGATCTATGTCTTTGTGCCCATGAAGTATTAAGTTCCGCTGTTAGAACTGTGTTATTCCTATTTGATTTTCCATGTCTATTAATATTTGTCTAATATATTTGAGTGCTCCTGTATTTGGTGCATATATATTCATGATTGTTGTCTCTTCCTCTTGTATTTTTCTCCTACCAAGTACATAACGACATTATTTATCACTTTTGATCATTCTTAATTTGAAATTTCCATTGTCTGCAAAGAGAATTGCCACCCCAACTTTTTTCTGGGTTTCTTTTGCATGGAGTATTATTATCCATCCTTTGATTTTTAGTCTAGAAGTTTATTTTTGAGTTAAATGCATTTTTTGTATACAACATATTTTTGGATCTTATTTCTTGGTCTATTCTGCCAATCCTTTTCTTTTGATTGGGGGTTTGAGGCCATTTACATTGATGGTTATAACTGTATATATTGGCTTATCTTTGTCATGATATTTTCCTATTGTTGATTCCTTGCTTTTCCCCTTTGCTTAACTGCTTTCCCTGCATGGTAGTTTCTTTCTGTTGTCATGAGAATTGTGGTCATTTTTATCTCTATCTAGACTATCTTCTAGTACTCTTTGTTGAGTTGGTTTTCTGGAGTTGAATTCTTCAGTTGTTCTCTTCATGGGAGTATCTTATTTCCCCATTAATTTTGAAAGATTGTTTTCAGGGTGCATCAATCTGGGTTGGAAGTTGTTTTATTTTAGGGCTGGATATACCTCACTCCAAGCTTTTTGTCTTAAGGGTTTATTTTGAGAAATGGCCATGATTCTAATGGGCTTTCCTTTATAGGTGATCTGTTTCTTTTCTTAGTTCTTATGTTGAATTTCTGGGATATTGAATATTATATGTCAGGGTTTAGATTCATTTTGGTTATGGCTAATTGGAATTATATATACTTCAGTTGTCTATATGTCCGATTGTGTTCATATGCTTGGGCAATATTCTGCTATTACTTCTGCAAATAGTTTTTTTTATGTCATTTGTGTTTACTCTTGCTTTTTCATTGACAGCCTATCATCCTTATATTGTTCTTTGCATTGTCTTGGAACTGTTGAACTGTGGTTTCATGGTCCCTTGTTATTCTTAAAATATCTTTCCTTTCACGATCCCTAGTCACAATCCTGTCTTCAAGATCTGGAAGTCTATCTTCAGTTTCATTCAAGGGGTTTTGCCAGCTTTCAACAGAATTTTTATTTTCCTGAATATCTTTTTGAATGTTTTTCATGCATTCTATTTATTTCCTATGTTGTTCATTCAAGGTTTCCATTATTTGCCTATGGTTCTGTATTTTTTATGTGTATCTTGTCTAGGTATGCTGAGCATTTCCCTCATTAAAGTAGTCATTTTTTTTAGAAAAAAAAAAGAAAAAAATAATCTGAGAGATTATTTCTGATCTAATTTACTCTATAGCCATGTGGATTTGTTTCTTTATTCATTTGCTATCTTTTGAGAAATTTCAGATGTGTCTTCCAGTGTGTTCTGTGTTGCTGTCCCCTGTACTTGTTCAATATCAGTGTCTCCTGTACTTGTTTTGGATTGACTGGAGATCTAAGATTGCATTTTTCTTTTTTGTCATGTCATTTTCACCTCTTTGTTTATCTTTCAGTCTTTTTGATCATGCTAGTGTCACTTGTCTATCGTGTGCATTTTAATCAGTGTCCTGATGTGTGGCTCACATCCACCCAGTTGCCATGTCCTACAGTGTAAGGATAGGAATAGTCACATGAATTCCTTTTGTGTGGCAGTTGGGTGAGTCCTGCAGTCTTACTGAGCTGACTCGCCTAGGAGTACTCGTGAACCAACTCTTATCTCATATTGTTATTGCTGTTTTCAGACTTTTCCAGGCCACCAGATCCACCTGTTCATTATGTGTGCCCCAGCACGGGCCCTACTGTGTAACTGGGGATTTTGAAGGCCCACCCAGATTCCTCTCTCTGGGGGATAAGCCTCACCCATGCTCCCACCAGGCTGCTGAAGTCCTAAAGGTGTTGGGAGGGTTTGCTCATGCTTTCTTCAGCCCACCAAGGTGATCACTGACACTACTGTCAGCCCACCAAGGTCCTCTGGATGGGGTAAGAGCTCACCCAGACTCTAGCCAGCCCTCCAGGAGTTGCTGATGTTCCTGCTGTCCTGCCAATATCCTCCTGCATCCTCTAGATGGGGGGATGCATGGCTTATACTCCTGGTGGCCTGTGAAGGTTCCCTGGGTTTGAGAAAGGGTGGCTAACATCCTATTTTTTTCCCTTTGGAGTCAGGGTCTCACTATGCAGTTCAGGCTGTACTTAAACTAGCTAGGTAGCCTAGACTGGCCTTGAACTTGCAGTGATCCTCATGCCAAAGCTTTCTGAGTGCTGGGATTATGAGAGTGTGTCACCTTACCCACCCTATTCCTAATTTTAAGCTATTGTATAAGCTCAGTGTACTGAACTCGCTAATTATAAAATATCTTAAAATTGCCTTTCATTTCTTTTTAAACATCATATTAAATATTATGCTCTAGAGCTTACAATTCATACAAAGTCAAGAATTGGTTGTCTTGTTATTTTCAGAGTAGTTGCCTATACCTTCAGACATAATACAATCAAACAAAACAAATTAGAGTAAAATCAATCAAAACAAAACAATGAAAGCAACACAAGGCTTCCTTTTGTTTGATTTTATTTATCCCTGATGGTATGGGCAGTTATGTTGAAGATCTCAAGAGGCATTATGGTAGCCATTATTGATTTCCTTTTACCTTGTTTTGCAGTCATGTATCATGTTCATTGTTTTATTGTGATCGACTCTATTCTGTTTTATTTCATTTGGTTATATTCTCTTCAAAATAATAAAAAAAAAGAATTGGTCTTCTTGAGTAGTTTCTGTCCTTTCAGGTTTTTAAAAAGCAGAAAAAGTAAGTAAATGTGTTATTTCTCAATATGATCTATTAGATTTGTTTCAGTGGACAAACCTTTGAACCATTTGGGGCTTATAGTTACTTGAATAATATTCTAAATTTTCTTTCACAGATTATGTTGCATTTGAAAGGTATCTATTCTGAAATGTGCAGTTGTTCTTAATGACACTGGCGCTCCCAGTCTTGTCATTGGAGCTGAGAATGTAATATTTGCGGATGGTTAATCCCCAGGCTGTTGTCTATATCCTAGCCAGAGCAGTGGCTCATCTTTTCCTCCACCAGCATAAAAGTAGTATGCCTTTGTACACGTCAGCTGCCGGATCACCACTTCTGGTGGAGTGCTTGTTCCAAACCTGATTCTCTCTAGGGGAAGTTTTAGTTCTGTCTACTGAAATAAGCTAGGTTTGCTCTCTTTAGAAAAGCAGAGCTATTAATAGGACCTGGTCCTCATATAGTAATGTTCCAGACTATGCACCAGATGATAATTTATTTCACTAAAATAGTATTTTCATAACAATATTTTCCCTTGAGTTTGCTGGCTGTTTATAAAACACTGAGCCACTGTGGCTTACAGGTTTTGGTAGATGTGAGTCACAACACAATCATTTGAATAATGTAGTTTTGGATTTTTTACAATTATTTTAATTGAATTATAAAATAAGTACAATAATCATTTTATATTTTGAGGAATCAAAGATGATACAAATACGAATGATGTCTTTTTTTGCCTCATTTGAGTCAGGTGTATGAATATATTTTTCTCTGATAGTAGATGGTATTTCATGAGCCATGCCCTGAATCAGTATCATTTCTCTGTGTCTCTCAAGCAGAGAGAGCTTGCCTGATTGAATAGATAGTGCTTCGATGTTTAGATTACCCCTTTGAGATGAATAGGAAATGGAAGGTGTGCCTTATTTCTGAACTCAGCTGCTGCCACTTTCATGCAGGCTCTTTGCATCTCTGGGTAGGAAAAAAGTGAAATCATTGGGAGGAGCTTTAAAGAGAAATGGCTAGTTGTTTTGATCTGAAAAAGAGTCTATTTGTGGTGGTAATATTTTTTAAAACCAATATAAAGAAAGTTTCCGTGGGAGGCACATCTCAGAAACTAAATAAAAAATAGGGAACGTTGAACATTGCCACCCCTGAATGTGGAAAACTGATTGTTTTCTTCCCATTGAGGAGATTTTTAATCTTGTGCATTGAGTATATAAGTTATGAGTTGATAAAACTTCCAAGAGTAATATATTAGTTTACTATTGCTATTTAAGAATTCACCCCAAACTCATTGACTTAAAACAGCAATTACTATCTATGTATGATCTTTATTATTAGATATGTGCTAATTACCTCTTGACTTTTAATTGATCTAAGCTTGGCTCAGCTATCTGGGTTTGTTTCAGGCTATGATTGCTGGGCAGATACATTTCTCATGACCTGTTTTAAGCCAGGTGGTGTTCCTGTTCTACATCGCTTATTCTCCTTGGACCACCAGTCTTGCCAGGGTAAATTCTTTTCATCAGAGTAAGTGCCTCTCTGAAAGATAGCAAAGACATAAGAAAGCTAGGCTATCAAAATACTCAAAAATATAAGTGCAGACTAAGGCAAAAGGTGAAGTACAGTAGTTCTTTAGGAGAAGGAATTAAGTTACATGCCAATAGACATGAATAGGAGCAGAAATAGAATACTTGTGCCAATAATACAATTTAACAAATATCCTAATTAATATAAGTATGAAATTCATATAGAGTGTCAAATGATTCCCTATTTGATCATTGTGAAAACTTCTTCTGAATACATTCTCTGATAATGCTCTCTATTTAGGAGTGGTAAATACCTGTCAACTTCTGTGGTACTGGAATAAGCCATAAAAATTATCTTTTCCCATCTCTTCTCTCCATCTTGCTCCAACAGAGGAAAAAGAAGATATGTAGGAAGAATGTAGAATGAGAAAAATCTTTGCAAATATATATTTATTTAAGAAAGATAAATTCAAGCTGTTATGAAAAATTCATGACAAAAATCAGAAAAAGGCTTAAAGTTAGAGTGGATATATCAAAATGCAGATATTTTAAACAACACACAACTTTGCAGTTGCATACAATTGCAATTGCTATTCCCTGAAAGCCTACTGGGGACATTTTCTAGTTTACATAATGTAATTAAATTCAAGCCTGATGAATTCAAATTTATCCCAGAGACATTATTGGCAACACCATCCCATGTGGGGAAAAGGCTAAGGAAGTAGACTGTTTGGGGGCCAAGAGAGAATTAGAAAATCATATCTAAAGCTCACAGCAATGGTTTGCATGGTTTCCTCTGCAGCAATTCCACTGTTCAGCAGTGATGGAAGGGAACTGGGAACCTTTCTGTTACTAGTTTTTGCTCTAAAATCCAACTATATACTTGAACAAAAGAGAAACTTCAATTTTTCAATTTCTGGCCCTAGGAGTAGCCAATGTGCCCTTCTCATAGGGTGCTTGCCACTGTAATGGGGAATGTTTCTTTTTGCTTTGTGTGATTATGACTTGTAAACATTATTTCTACATAGTCCTGTTTTCTTTTTTAGTAATGACTGATGTTCTATTTATAAATTATATTTCCAGAGGTTCAATTATATTTCATTATTTCAGCTATCTCTAAATTATATGCAATTCCTTAGGTAGGGTGAACTATCAATAGAAAAATTAGCAATGGATATCAAGAGAGACACATACATACTCACATACACACAAACATATGGGTATTCTTTATTTTTTAAGAAAATTTTTCACTTCTGGTAATGATGAAGTGAAGTAAAAAGTGACACAGAGTGCTGATGTAATTGTAAAGGGCCACAATCTTTTGAGAGAACAGTCAAACAGTATGTACCAAAATTCTTTGCATAGTTTTAGCATTATCCCAGCAATTACATTTATAGGACTTTATCTAAAGCAGTAATGAGTTATAAGCACAAAGATAATGGAAGATGTCCATTGCTATTTTACTCATAATAATAGAAACTTGGAATCCATCTGTGTCCAAAAATCGAAATCAGGTTTTAAAAACTATCATATACTCATATTAAAGAATATTATTTAAACTGGGTGTGGTGGTATGTATGTGCAATTCCAGCACTCAGGAGACTGAATCAGAAGGACTGCTGTGAGTTCAAGGCCATTCTTGGGCTATATAGTTAGTTGAAGGTCAGTCTGGAATGTATAGCAAGACCCTGCCTCACACAAACAGAAAATTATTTGATTAAGATTATATTTTGTAGAATTTTGATGACACATGTAGTATGTCAACACTATATTTGATAAAATCACAGAATGTAAAGAAAAAAGTAAAATATTTAATATTAAATAATACACACTGTAATGCATGTAAACTACATAGTCTCCTATATGATGGGAAATACTATTGGTAGTTTTTGTGTGTGGGATTACAATTTTTACAAATTTTTAAGTTTTTAAAAAGTGGGTCTTAATTTTATGTTTCATGAAAAGTGCTATTTATAAAAATGATCCCTAGAAAGAAACATATGCTACTGTTTAGCTTAGATAGTACAAAAATTCACTCTAGAAGCATATCCTTATATCAATGTGAAAATGATTAATTACTCTCTGACAGTGAAGACTTCATTATTTCAATATAAAAATTTAAATGTCATAAACAACTGTGGAGTACGAAATGACTCACAACCAGAACAGTTAGGACATAATTGTGGAGGGTTTGAGTTTGAAAATTAGATACAATATAGATTCCCACTTGCTGAAAGAGACAACCAAGGAAGTTTAATCTCAGATAAGATGTAAATACATTCATTGAGAGGATAGACTACTTTGAGGGTGATGGAACCATAAAAGCAGTACTTTTTATTCCATAACTGTGAACAACTCTTCCCACTCCCTCATTTCCAGCGGACTTGGGAGGTAGCCTGTGACACAGGTGTCAAGAATGAAGGCTCGAGACTGGTTTAGGGCGCAGATCGCCAATTTTTCCAGCAAACATTATGTGATCGTACAATAAAGAGTAATAAAAAAGAAATGGAAATGACACAGAAGCAGAGATATTAAACAGCATCCCTCCAGAAAAATTTAATTGACTTCGATGAGTACTTTATACTCGCACTATTTCCTGCTTGAGTCACCCCTTATGTGGTAGAGCTGGCTTAAGCCCCTTGCAAGTGCCACTTGTGTTCAAGTGTCCTCAGGCTGCCTTGGGTGTACTTATACTGTGGAACTGGTGTGTTGGTGGGAATATTTAAATTACGGAGATTGAAAAGTGCTTGCAATCAGGGTTTTGTTTCCCTGGAAAGCCAGTTACCAGCATCCTACAACCTATACCTGTCCTCAAAGTTTCTGATCCTTTGTTCAGCTGCCTCATCTCCCTTCATCTCCCTATGTCAAAAGTATAATGAGCATCTTACCCAAAATTGCTAACTTTCCCCCTACACTGGCCATGTTTAAAGTTCTACAAGTCCCGTATCAGAGACTGGTGGTGAACTGGGAAGGCCCATTAGTCATAATCACATCTGCTTCTTTCTTCATCAACCTGAAGTTCATTGCCCTTCAGTGGTGGCAAACTTATGGCATGCATGCTAGATAGAGCAAACTGTTCGTATCAGGGAAAGCTTTGAAAGGTTCACCATCACTGCTAGTCAGTCAACAAAAGCAAATCTTTGTCAGGTCAGTCTACTTTCTCTATCACTCCATTTACTACACTGTCTTTCTGGGTAACTTTTAAGTATTGTTTTACTTGCTTATATTTTTCTTTTAATTTGGGATTTGTGACTCAGGGAAATTAAAATTCTGCTCCCTTTTCTGCTTCCATCCATAGTACTGCACTGCTCTTCTAAGACATTGCTTCCATTTGAAACCTATGTGTAAGAGAGAAAGGGAAGAAAGGAAATACGAGGCAATCTGTAGTTGCCAAACATGAAAGCACAAAACGGCAAAGTTTTTCCAGTTTTATTTTTATTGTGTTCATGTACGCATAACAAAATTTACCTTCTTAGTTATTTGAAAATTATGCAGTTCAAGAATATTAAATGCATTCATAATATTGTGCAGCCACCATAATGTTGTCCATCACCTTCGTGAATCTCCTTATCTCTTTTCATGATGTTACACTGCTCCCTGTGTTTATTAAATAACTCCCCACTCCTCACACCAGTCCCTAGCAACCACCATTGTATACATTACCTGTATGATTTTAACTACTCTAAATTCGTCATGTAAGTGTAATCACACCATATCTATTTTGTGCTAGAGAGAGAGAGAGAGAGAGACTGTGTGTGTGTGTGTGTGTGTGTGACCAGCTATTTCACATACCCTCTAGGATATGTCAGAATACTGTTCTTTTATAAGTCTAAATAGTATGTACCATATTTTCTGCTCCATCTTTCCGTGGACACTTGGGACACTCACACATTTTTTTGCCATTGTGAGTCAACATAACTATGAACATGCAGGTATAAATACCTCTGTGAAACTCAGTTTTAATTTTGTGGAGTATGTATCTTAAGTAGAATAGCCGAGTCATGCAGTAATTCTATTTTTTCTACTTGTTTGTTTTTGAGGAATCACTCTTATTTTCCACAATGTCTGTGTTATTTTATATCCCCACCAACAGTGAGCAAAAGTTTCAGTTGCTCCACATCCTTAGCAACATTTATTTTCTGTTTTTCTCCATTCAAATGGGTGTGAGTTAGAGTCTCACTGTGGTTTTGATTTGTATTTTCTCTAATAATTAGCTGTGCTTAACATATTTTCATGTGCTATTGGCCATTGTATATCCTCTTTGGAGAAATGATTATTTAACTCTTATCCCCATTTTTAGTTAAGCTTTTGTTGTTGCTTTTAGATATTCTCTATACATTCTGAATATTAATCCATTATCAGATGTTATTTGTACATGTTTTCTTCTGTAAATTACCTCTTTACTTTATTAATAATATTGCTAAGATATTTTTTAAAATTTTCATGGAGTTTAATTTGCTTAATTTAATTTTTTCTCTGATTTCTTGTGGCTTTGGTGTCATAGTTAAGAAATAATTGCAAAACCCAAGGTCATCAAATTTTACCCTATGTCTTCTAAAAGTATTTTAGTTTAACATTGTAGATACAGAACTTTAACCCACTTGAGTTAATTTTTATGTGGTATTAGCTAAGCATGCAACTACTTCTGAAAATCTGATTATAATATGGCTCAATGTGGTTCTTTGAGTTTATCTTACCTGGAATTCATTGAACTCTTTGTATTTGTATCTTTCATCAACATGGGAAACTCTCTGATACTATTTTTTTGTCACATATTTTCTCTATTCCTGTCTTCTGCTTTTGGTATCCCAAAAGTAGATATTTTGGTGTATTTATTGTGTCCACATGTTCCTTCCACTTTGCTCACTTTTCTCGTGTTGTCTTTCTATTCCACAGAACCTTTTCTCCATTGTTCTGTTTTCAAGTTTATTCCTTTGTCTGCTTACTATAGCATTTTTCAGCTGCAAAATTTCTTTTGGGCTTCTTAGGAATTTGTTATACATTGTTTTCTTAATTTTTTCAAGTCTTTGAGCATTTTAAAGATAATTGTTTAAAATTCTTTGCCTGGAGCTGTCATCACTTGTTTTTTGGGGTCCATTCCTGTTGTTTTTTCTCTTTTGAAATTACCATACTTTCTTGTTTCTTTATATGCTTTGTAATGTTGTAGTTGTTATTACTGAAAACTGGACATTTGAATGTAATAATACAGCACCCTAAAAACCAGATTCTCCTCCTTCTCCAAAATTTGATGCTTTTGTTATTTGTGTTGCTGTTTATTGATTTTGTTATGATTGTTGTAAACTGTATCAGTGCCAGGAATCAACCTGAAACTTAAGTTCTTTCCAGACCTTTTCAGAGCCTGTGCCTTTCCTTGGGCATGAATGGCCACGTTTTCTCGTATATGGAGTTGTTTGAATTGTTCTAGTTTTTAATGTCTGGTTCCCAAAGGTAGAATGATTATTTTTTAAAGGAAGAAATGATGGGGTGCAGTAGGGACATTTGAATCTTAGGCAGCTTGCTTTGATGGGGCAGAAGGGATTGCAGCAATTGGAAGAGACACGGTAAAAATGTCTGCCCAGTGATCTCTGTCCCCTGGGATCAGAAGCAGCAACTGCTTAGCGATCAGAACACACCTGTGATAGTTGGAGGAAATGATCATTTTTTTCCCACCTGACTCCTGTAAAATCTGTCCAAGCTGCTCCAAAAGCAGGTGACAGCTTCCTGCCGTAGGGAGCTAGGGGTGGGTCACTAAAAGTGATAAAAATAAGTACCTCTTCACTGTTCAAGCTGTCTCCTTAGAAGTTATTAGGTTTCAGTATATTCCAAGGTTCCAAAATATTTATATCAGATTCAACCACTGTTGGCTACCTGGGGAGATAGATTCCTGGTTTTTCCAACACTAGCATCTTCTCTGAACCCTCACCACTAAATTTACTTTTAATGTTACTATAATCATTTTAAAATTGAAGAAATTAATATTAGGTCATTAAGGTGTGATTAATAATGATGGTGAATGTCTATATGAGCTAATTGTTCAAAAGCACAAAATAAAGTAGGATTTACTAACTCCATTTTACAGAAACAGAGATGGAATCTCAAGAAGATTAAGTAACTTTTATGGAAACACAAAACTGTTGAGTGGCAATGCTTGGATTCAGTCTTAGATTAGTATTAAAGTAAACTGATGGTTGTGTTAACCTATTGTACTATACCTGTCTGCAAGCCCAAGAGATCCATTCTCTCTACTGCTGTAACAATGTTTGTTCAAGACTCTTAGCAATTTGAGATTCATTTTGAAGCCAGATGTGTTGGCACATTCGTGTAGTCTGAGCATTCTGGGAGGTTGAGGAAGGAGAATGGGAATTTGAACCTAACTTGGGCAACTTAGTATCTTAGAAAGACCCTACATCAAATTATAAATGAAAAATGGGCTGGGGATGTTGGTTAGTGGAAGGTCCTTTGTTCAATCCCCCAGAATCTACACCCCTAAAAAAGATTTATTTTGATTTTTAAAAATTCTCTTTCTGTATCTTATAATTCAACCTTTAGTCAATCCAATTTTATTTTAGCACTGAACAATAAATCAGTTTTGAGAAGCAGTTTTACAGGACTTTGTGGGTAAGTAATAATAAACAATCGCCTAACACTTGACAATATCTGTTCAGTACTGTCCAAATATGTGAGATGCTAAATTTTAATAGTATAAGCATTAAAAATGGGTTATTCTGAGAAACTACCCAGGTTTGGATAGGCCTGTGGAACTCTTCTTCCGGTTATGTGCACCAAGAGCAGCTACCTGATGAGTGTCTTTTTTTTTTTTTTAAGATTAAATGTTATTAGGAAAAGAATATAAAGTCTTAGGGGATAATGATGTAGCAGTCACTGGAAGAAAAGCATTCTTGTTTTTAACAATACATTATTGTTTTATGTAGCTAAAGTAAAACAGTAATAAACTCTCATGGCCAATTTCCACGCTAATGTGTCCATTTACGATCTCTTTTGGAGGGGATTAATCAGAGAAAATATGCATGCATATAGTTGCATGGTCATGTTAACTCTCTTCTTGCATTAATTTATTCATTCATACAAACATAGATTTATTCATCCAACAAGCACCTGTTGAAAGCTCTTTATGTACTAGATGCTATTGCAGATTCCAGGAACAAAGTTATGAGTAAGATATACACAGAGGCAAAAGAAAGATTCATTTCCTTGGGGAGTACACAAGTCTTGGGAAAGAAAAGAGCACACAAACAAGATGTATCACACACTATGATCAGTACTTCAAGAGAACTGTATTTAGGTTGATGTTAATGGCGCAAGGGTAAACCCTTAATCTGTTCGTTGAGAAAAGGGTATTTAAGGTAGTATTTCTTTAGATATTCATTTCATATGGTAAACTTCCTGATTCTTGTTCTTGAAATAGATAGAAAAAAGAAATAGAACAGAGTAAAAGTAAATGTAAAATTTAAAAAATGAATATTTCAAGTTTTAACTAGAATATGACAAGAGGCTATTTTATTTGATATGGTAGAGATGTTTGCGGTAATGTAAACATATACATGCATTCTTGGGCCACAAATTGACCTTATAAAGTCTACTTTAATTACTAAAATATTCAAAAGAATGGTTATGCTTTCTGTTATCAAATATCTGTAACTGCTATTTCATAATGTTCATGTCACAGCATATAAAATCCTTACCTTCCTCCTTTCTCAGTCTCTTCCACCTCATTCTTCTCCCTAGTTCTCTCTCTACTCACTGTTTCATCTATCCATCCACCTGTCTATATTTTTGTATGGAGTAGGTGCCTGTTGTGACTTACATACACAACCACTGAAGATTAGGTGGGGAATACACTGTGGGATCTGCCTTCAAGAATTTACAGTGTAGAAAGGAAATGGTAGGTGCTATGGAGGCAATTAAAAAATAATCTCATTATCTTAACAAGACACATGGGGCGGTGAGTATTTATGAGAAAGGTCATGAAATTCTCTGAAGAAATGATATCCAGGCTTGCAGGTAGTGGACATGTAAAATTTATCAGACACAAGAGAGAGTTCAGCCAAAGAGAACTACAAACCTAAGATGATTATACAAACCTGAGAAACGTGTGTGGTCTTGTTGAAAGATGACTATCTCACACTGTCCTCGTATTTCTGTCAGAATTGTGATCTCTGCAAGAATTTCAACTAATAATGTTTGCTACCAAATTTTGTTTCAGTTTAGGCTTCGATAGCAGTGGTTAGGGTATGCAGGTATATGTGCAGATATGCATGTGAAGGAAGAATATTTATACACATGCAATTTAAGCTTTTTTAATGAGCAAAAAGAGCAGACTGGATTTGAATAGATCTCATGTCTGATAGCCACATTAAATATGGTCATTGAGACTGCAGTTTTAGTCAAGTATTGGATTAAGTATATATTAATAGAATCTCAACCGACTGACTTCTTTACCTATAACCCCAAATCCTTTACCATGCATTGGTTCAACTGTGATGATTTTCTAAGTAAAGACAATTTTTAGTACTACAAATTCTTCAGTTCAAAGACCTCCACTACTTTTCCCTCCCTCTGACTCATTATATCTGTTCATTCTACTTTTCTCCATTTTCAATATCTTATTTTAAATGTCATCTATATTAATGCACTTATTTTTAGCACATTTCTTATTCTCCATGCAAAAACTGAATTGTCAACTTCCCATAATGGTTTGATAAAATTGTCCCTTTTCTTCTGCAAAATATCCCTTGAGAGTCACATCTTATAGCATATCATAGTAAACTACTGGAATTTGAGCTGAAAGACAAAAACAGCAAGTCCATTTTCCTGGTAGCCGACAACACGCCATGATTATACCATTTGAAACACAAACTTCTGTCTAAAAAGAGTACTGGCCATGCTTCAATATGCAGGCAAAGTCACGATTCGGGGTTCTAACGAATACCCACCAACCATACCTTACACTCAGACAGAAGATAATCTGCTGTGTAGAAGTCAGTGTTCTTTAAGAAAAGGTTTGAGTATCAAAAAATATACGAAATATAGGCTCCATATGGACACCAAGTGTCAAAAACATTTGATCTTATCATTTTCACCTGCAATTGGAAGGTAGAAGTTAAAATACAGTAGTTCTTTATTTTGTAGAACTGAAAGTCATTATTTGTTGCTTGCATAAGCCATTATTACCAATCCTATGACTACTTTCACTTCACTTACAAGTTTCTGTTGGCTATCCCCAAGCATAACTAATTTTTCCTTTTTTCCCTCAGCCGCCATTTTTCCTTTCTTTACAGAGCTGCCATCTTGTTGACTCTTGTTCAGGAGGAGTAGTTGAAAGGCTGGTATAAAATTCTTGAGAATGTGTCCTCCTATTGCCAGTCTATGAAATTTCTTCAAGTTAATTAGTGGTAAAATAAAAGAAAATAGTAAAAAACACACAAAAAGCAAATAAAATTAGATAATAAAAATAAAAGAAGATATTACTATTGGAAGAACAGAGATATATTGTTTGTCTCAGGTAAAATAAGAGATTATTGAAAAAGTGTATTTGAAAAGAAACCATTGAATAACCAAAACTTGGTTATAAGTGCATGTTTCTTCTTCTCTTCTCTAGTTCTGCTTTTCCTCTCTCCCTTGCTCCCTTTCTCTCTCTTTTCCTCCCTTCTTCTATTTCCTTGTGCTTATCCATCTTGCAGATGAATCTCTAGGATTTGAGTCTATATGACCTACTACATTCAGGGCCCATCATCGTTGGAAATTCCTTCTCCATCTCTTAGTTTATGTTTTTCAGAACAAACATGATTGTCTCAGTTCATCTTTTCAAGATAGGTCACACAAACTTGGCCTAGGTCATAGGTCTCATAAAATCTTTTTCAAAGGTCATTGTAATCAAATCTGGTTTGTCTGGGAGTGAGTAAGCCCTGTATATTTCATACTGAGAAGGAATTTCCCCAGAAAAAAATATGACTTGCAGGTAGTCTGAAATATGTCAAAGTTCCCTAGATTTTTCATCAAAATTGATGCCTTCCTTATATTTCTAGGAAAGCATGATTGTGAAATTTGTAGCACACACATTTCATACATATATAGTGTATATGGGTGCTACATTTTTTTTTAGGAAAGTGTTGCTTTGCTATTTTTGAAATAAAAAGAACCATCTAATTGTGGACAGTATGACTGTGATTTTTTTTTAAACACCCTCATTTATGAAACTTTAGAGAAAATAAGACATTTCTGGCTAATGTAGTTATCTAAGACTTTACTTACCTGAGGCAACTATAAGTAATTTCAATCTAAGAATACTTCCTAGTATTACTTTAGATCTTCAAAACAAGACCATCCATGCAGCAAAAGTTGCTCAGGAAAGTTGTGACCAAGGCTCAAACAAACAACTGAAAAAAAATTGACCTTGGAAACAAGAAATTTATAAACTTTACCACAACTTACATACAAAAATAAAATTTTCGTGGTAATTGCTTCAAACAACCATTCCTCCTATACTGGTCAGTTTTCTCTCAATGGGACAAAATACCTAACAATCACAACTTAAAGAATGAGAGGTCTATTTTAGCTCCCAGTTTGAGAGAATTCAATCCATGGTCTGTTGTATCCAAATCAGAAATGTTATGGTCAGAGGGCACTGAAGAACAAAGCTAGTCACTTCATGGTGGTCAGGACGCAGAGGACTGGGGGAAACTTCAGAAAGGGATCAGGGACCAAATATAGACTGTGGGGTTATGGCCCCATGGTACATCCCGACAAAACCAGAAGTTTGCTTTGCTGATCTCCTAAGTGTCTCTCAACTTGACAATCAAGATTAATCGCCATATCCAAATCCGTTTTCTTCCATGAGAATTCCAGTGCCAACATTTGTGTGACACAGGATTCATTCCACCCAGGATGCTGACCCCATCAGTTGAAAGTTAAAGCGGGACAACTGCCAATTACCTGTTCAGTTTTTATTTTTGTGTTTAAAGCTCAGGTCTCATAATAACTAAAAAATCTGATGTACAGATTGGTTAAATTGGTTAAATTGGTTATTTCTATCCAGAAGATCCAGTTTTGCATATTTTTTCTGGTTTTCTGCATATCATTGGATGATGTGATAACAGAAAAGTTTTAAAAAGTAAAACTATGACTAGTATAAGAGATTATAGCATTATTGCGTATGTCAGATGGTTACATAAGAAGTTGATTTGCATAAAATGCTGATTAGTTAAGTGTTGTATATATTAAATCTATAATCATGAGACACAACTATTTCCTTTAACCCTTTTGTGATTTGCCAAGTCCTTGTTGAAGTCTCTTTATTATATCCAAACTTCCCGTTCCCTGTAGTTCCTTAACACTGTTCCTGACTCCTCATTGAAAATCATGCAACTGTTTTCTCCATATTTACTTTTCTTCTGGGCCTTTTCATATGCTGTTAACTATGCCTAGGCCATATTTTCTCTTGTCTCTATCTAATTCCAAATTCAAATTCTCAAAAGCCTCTCTCTCACCTCCTTGCCATCCTACTTCCCTCTCTTTTCTGCTTATCTCACCAGACTGGTACAACCATGGGGTCCATGTTTCACTTGGAAACCCCCATTTACTGGAAAATATAAGTCCTAGATTGCCAACCATCTATCTTGATCAGTTCTGTATTTCTGACCCCTAGCACAGCACTTGACAAATGAATACTCAGTGAATATTGGTTAAAACAGTCTTACAGTTTATATCTAAAATATCTCCACAATTGTCATGTGTTCAAATGTGGGGTTTTTGGAAGGTTTTTGGATCATGAAGGTTCTAACGTCAGCAGTATATTAGTCCTTTAGTAAGATCATAATATGATGAAATTATTAGGAGATGAAGGAAATTTAGAATGTGGAGTCCCATTGAAAGGAGTCACTGGGGCATAGCATTAGGTATGTATCTAGTCCTAGGCTTCTTCCTTCCTGGATTATTTTTTTGTTTTCTCCTGGGTTCCTGACTGCATGAATTGTGTAACTTTGCTCCACCATACCCTTCTTCCATGATGTTCTCCTAACCTCAGGCCCACAGTAATGACTACAGACTGAAACTGTGAGCCAAAATAAAGCATTTTCTCCTCTAAGAAGGACTTATTTTTGGTAGTTCCTTTATACTCAACTCTATACATATTTCTCAAATCACAGATTTTTCCAAGGCAAAGTTCTTGCCCTCTTTTTCCCTCCAGAGAGAATGGCCTTGTTATTTAAGTAAACAATATAATTTTAAAGCTATGTCTTATATATTATAGGAACTAAATCACATGCCAAATTATTGATTTGAAAGGATTTCTCAAGAAATTTTGACTTCAAAATCATAAGAGATCCTCCAAGATAATGTATTTTGTCCTGCTCAAATTAATTAGGATCTTTTTTCTTTTCATTTTTTTCTCAGAGGTGAAAACTTTCCATTTCATAGAAACCCTTGTATCCTTTTTTTCCTTTCAAAGTAATGACATTTCTAGAAAAGATAAAATGCTGAATG
>RJWT010022792.1:0-17061 GCA_004365215.1 Cuniculus paca | reverse complement strand
AATCAACCTTGGTGATCACTGAGGTGACAGATATCGCACAGCCTGATAGCCCTCATATTGTTATACTTTTCTAATGAAAATATGTACTTTAGCAGAATGATAACCAGCTGTGCATCTCCGTAGCTGCTGGGGGACTACAGAAAACAATCTTTGTGTTAACGCACTTGGTAAGATGAATAGCAAGGTGTATGCACATGTGAAAGTATAAACTGGTGAGTTTTACCCATGATTATGCACTGTTACATTTTTTGTATTTGTTATTTATTTATTTATTTATTTATTTATTTTTTTGCGGCACCGGGGATTGAACTCATGACCTTGTGCTTGCCGGGCAGGCGCTTAGACCACTGAGCTAGATCCCCAGCCCTTTATTTGTTATTTTTTATTACACATTTTTATTTTTGTAGAATTATTCCACATTAGTACAATACCACATGAAAATTTTCTGGCACAACTTTGAGCAGAGATTGAAAGTGAGTCATCAGATGACTCAGCTACTGATGATGACTTGGATCATGTAAGCCAAAGAAGTTAGTAAGATATGACAAACAGAGAAGTACAGATTGAAGACTTTGATTCAAATGAGGAAGAAAACAGTAATATAAATAAAAATTTGACTAGCCAAAATGCTTCAGAATGGTCATGTATACCAGAATAATCCTAGTTGGAACTAGGTCAGAAAATATTTTAATTTCTTGCCAGGGGTGAAACCTGTTGGAAGAAATACCAACACAGTGATTCAGTGTTGGAAACTGTAGCAAATGATATGCTAGAAGATGTTTTGAAATATACCAATTATAAAGTATAAGAAAACATTCTATATTCATCAATAGCAATACTCAAAAATATACTTATCATGACAACTCACAATCTGAACTAAAAGCCTTCATAGCCGGACATTATCATTCTAATTATCAGGATTTAAAAGACTTATGGAGAAGTGACAGATGTAGTGTTGAGATTTTTGGAACAATAATGACACTTAAGAGGTTTGACTTCCTTCAAAATTGCTTACATTTTGAGGACAGAAAGACCCACCAAGAAAGGAAAAAATTTTGACAATTTGGCTGCTATTTGCTCATTTTTTGAAAGCTTTGTTTCAAACTGTCAAGCAATATATAGAACATCCAGATACATGACAATTGACAAAAATCTTGCACCATTTTGTAGTTGTTGAAGCTTTTGGCAATGTATGCCAAGTAAACCTTCCAAATATGATATAAAAATATGTGCTTTGGTAGATGCAAAGAGATTTTACACCTTGAATTTAGAAATTTACCCTGGAATGCAGCCACCATGCCTTTATTCATGCAATAATAAACAGTAATTTGTGAACAGAGTTATTGCGCCTGTTTTAAAAAGTAACCCAAATGTCACATTCCAAAATTGGCTTACTAGTTATCTATTGATGTTACATTTGCTAGAAGAACACCAGTTGACCAGCATGGCAAGTATTCACAAGAACAAATTAAGATTCCTGAAAAAATGTTGCAAGTGCACAATACAGAAATGTGTAGTGTAATTTTTGGATTTCAGAAATATATGACATTAGATTCCTATATGATGAAGAAGTATTGATACTGCTACCATTACACCATGATAATAAGATTGATAGCAAAGCTAGGCATGATGGCATACACCTGTAATTACAGCACTTGGGAGGCTGAGGCAGGTGGATCATGTGATTTCAAGGTCACCTGTGTTACATATTTGAAGACTAGCCTGGGCTATTAGTGGGATCCTGTCTCAAAAATACAAACAAACAAACAAACAGCAACAAAAAAAAACCCCAAAAGCAAAAATAAGATTGATATTGAACCCTCAACACAAATAAAGCCAGAGATAGTCTCATATTACAACAGAATGAAAGGTAAAGTAGATGTAGTTGACCAGTTATGCAGCAAATATAATGTCACTCAAAATACAAAGCATTGGCTAATTGTTGTGTTTTACCCTGATCCTAAACATGTAAGGCATAAATAGTTTCATAGTTAATAAAGATAACAACCACTAAATATCATGGAGAAATTTTCTTAGAAGATTGAGACTGGAATTGCTAAATGATCAATTTTAACGTTAAGAACAATGTGTATCTGCTCAAAAAACTCTGCCAAAGAATTCAGAAGCAGATCAGTGAACCAAAAGTAAAAGATCACAAGAACCTTCTAAGAAAACAGGAATACCAGCAAGATGTTGAATAAGTCCTATCAAAGAAGACAGGAAAACAAAACACACATGGCTGTTAGTGTAAGGGAGACTTGTATATGGAACACGCTGTTGTCAAGTGTGAAGACTTAGGTGTTATAATTTAAGCAAAGATTATTTCTATGATAGAGTTTTTGTTCATAATTTGATTGTAGTTCTCATAGGAATTTCAGCTGTTATTTATTTATTTATTTATTTATTTATTTATTTATTTATTTATTTTTGCGGCTCCGGGGATTGAACTCACAACCTTGCGCTTGCCAGGCAGGTGCTTAGGCCGCTGAGCTAGAGCCCCAGCCCCAGCTGTTATTTTTTAGATCTTGTAGATTGCTGTGAGGATTAATTATGTTAGTGAGTTTTAAAGTGCTCTGTTATGTCTACATGGTATGTCTGTCTTGTCTTCCTGTCAATTCATTTTACTTAAAGCTACCAGATTAATCTTAAACCATCATTCTGATTACGTTATTTCCCAGCTTACACTTTCAATGCCAACCCCAATGTTCTTCTGGTGAGTCAGGTTTTGCTTTCTTCGGCATTTAAGAAATATCAGCTGCCTTTCTAGCCTCATCTCCAATTATTTTTCCATTGTAATCTTGTATTTCAAGGTTACTAAGTTACATCATAACTGTTGAATTCTTTGATGAAATTTTCTGATGTTTTATGAATATCTCTACCTGCTTTTCACCATATGGACCCTAATTGCCAAGCATGTCCCAAATGAAGAAATAAATCTTCTTTATATATTTTCTATTTTCCATTCCATTGCGTAAGCCAGAAAATGGGATTTTTGTTTGTTTGCTGTATTTTTTCTCAGGTTCAATTAGGAGTGGGAAATTCTTTACCTGAATTACTCTCTCAAACCCATCATCAATAGTTACCTACATCCACTAATTCTCCCAGATATTTTCTTGGCCTAATTCTTTTATGAGTAGGTGTTTGTGGAGCACCTTCCATAGGTGATTAGTGTATCGATTTCCTTTTGCTGTTGTAACATTACCATGAATTTGGTGGAGTCATACCGTGCATTTATCATATTTTTCTACAAGTCCAATGTTCAACACAGATCTTGATGGTCTAAAATCAAGTACTGGCAGAGCTACATTCCTTCTGAAGTCTCTAAGAAGGGATCTACTTCTTTGCCTTTTCTGGCTCCTATAGGCCACTCATGTTCCTTAGCTTGGCTTCTGGTTCTACTCTTCAAAGCTGGCAATTGTATCATTTTAATTTCTGTGTCCTACTCTGACTCTCTTGCTTGTTTCTTTCACTTATAGAGAACCTTATGATTATATTTAGAGTCCATATGGATAATCTAGGATATTTTCTCCATTTCTATATTCTCAATTTAGTCGCATCTGCTGTCTTTTTTTTCCATCCTAGGTAATATATGCACAGGCTTTGAGAACTGAGATGTGAAAAATCTTTTGTGGGGGGCAAGAATGACTTCATTCTGTTTTCCACACCTGTCTTCCTATGCAGTCAATGTAATAATATAATTTCTGTCCTCAAAGAAATGAAGGACAATGCTGTTAAATAAGCAGGCAGTTACCATATGCTGTAAAAAATGCTGAACTCTTTAAGGATCAGGAAGGTCTTTGGGAAGAAGTGAAAGGCAAGACATATGATTAAATTCTGTCTGATTCCATCACATTTTAAAAAGAGAGATAATGGCACCAAAATCAACTGGGACAGTACTGTAGACTCTATAACATCAACCAATCTGATTCTATCACTTTAATGGTGGTAAGTAAACTGGCTTAATGTAGGTACCCATTCTACTCTAAAGACATAATTATGGGCATTATATGTATATATATTATTCACATTCTTTATGTTATATACCATTCAATAGATAAACAAATGAGAGAACAACATATATGTGTGTGGCATTTTTTCTATGGAAAAAAGTTCATGGAGAAACTAGGCACAAGTTTTACTTTCTAGCAATTCACAGTGAAAGAAGAATACAAGATAAACATAAATATTCACACAAATATGAGTCAAAAAGTCTTGAATGTCATTACAGAAGTACAGATATTCTGCTGTGCTTATGCAGAGCTGAAAGAGAATGTTTTAAGATTAGGGGAAATAGGATCATTTCATAAGGAATGTTTTACTTGAGCAATGGACCCTAAATATGTATGATTGGGCTTTGGTTATGTTTGTGATAAGAGAAAAGAAAACAAAAAACAGAGGAAAAGGACACACATCTCCATATTGATTCTAGGTAGAGGAGACAAGAAGTTGCTCCTGGAGATATTTGAGTCTTTAAAGCAGTAGTAAAAGAGATGTGAATTTTAAGTTTTATGCTACCTCTAGCAGACAGAATTATTCACACATTTCTGTTGTTCCTACAACATCTTTGGAAGAATATTTCCTGCAGTGTTATAAGGGAAACGTAGAAATAAAACATACTTGAAAAAAAGAAAAAAAAGAAAAAAAGAAAAAAAAACATACTTTGTTGTTACAATGGGAAAGATGAAGAAATGCACAGTGGGAAAAACTACTGTGACAACAATTTCTTGAAAAAACAGAAAAGTTCCAGTATTTGAGAAAATATTTTATAGTAATTCATTTAGGTCATAATAAACCCTGACGGAAAAGTACTGCTATAAATAAGATGAAGAATGCAAGGACTTTAACCACAGTTTCTATTTTGACTCTATTCAGTGTGGGAGAAAAAAATTATTGAGTGTACCTACCAAGCAGTGCATAATTCATACTACTAAGTTATGTTACAGAAGAGTAGCAATTCAATCAATTCTAGTAGATTTGATCAGGGAATGCTCTTGCAAGAGAGAAAACCTAAAATTTCCTGGAATAATAAACAGCACTATAGTAGACCAAGACATATCCATTTGAGCTGGGAAGAGGGAAAATTGCTAGGGAATAGATTCAAGCAAAAAGAAGAATGTGGGGAAAAGAATAAAGTAGGAAAGTCAAACATTCACAGGGACTGTACATGACATTTTCCCCCCAAATATGAACTTAACAGCGGCCATGGAGAGAATTAAAGTATATAAGATGGTTTCTGACTTCAAAGAGCTTGCAACCTTCATAGGGTATAGAGTAACATTTAAACTAAAAGCAGAGATAAAACAGAAAGCCATGTTCGTGCCTCGCCTCACTCACAAAGAGCAGAGATGGCTATGCAGAAAAGATGCCACATGAGTGGAGTCTTGGAGGATGATGTCGAGTTAGTCAAAGAAAGAAAGGAGGATGGATGAGTCCATGTAAAGACCCAACACAAAGATCAAGGGCATAATTCATTGAAGAACTTCAGAAAAGTTTATTTAGTTATTTTTTTTTTTTGTGGTTGGAGATAAGACTGCATGGGAAGAGAATAAGGAAACCTGTGGATAGAAATAGCAGTTTGATGATAACAAGATTATGGAAACTAAGTAGAAGGCTATTTTAATATCTAGGTTAAAGTGATTGAGGGTTGAGACTATGCAATGGCAATGGGGACTAATATAGAAAACAATAAATGCTGTAGCTATAGGACACATAGGAAGGAAATTTCCTCCAAATCAAGTCTAGTGGGGGGAATTTTGCCATATGAATTTATTGCTGTAGAGAACACTGATAAAAATACATTCTGTTGAAAACAAATGGTTGGAAGGTAGGAGAGGCTAGGTGTTAACTTCAAAGAGAAAGAACAAAATAGGTTTGGAAATATGAATTTAATAAAAGGTGGTGGGCTATTAAGAGCTGGAGAAATAAAGCAAGAAGTCAAGGAACGCTGGACTTAAAATGAGATCTTCCTGCATAGAGTCCACTGTGTGCAAAAGTATCTTAGGGTTGCCTTTGTGATGAAGTCACCTTAGCTGGATGAATGTAACTTGGTAGAACTTTTTATTTAGTTTGCAGAAATATGCTTAGTCGATTTTGCTAAGATATTTAAAGATGCATCCTCATAAGAAAAAAAAATCATGAACCTCAAATCACCTCTCTTCCTTACAGTATTGCTGGTCTACATAGCTAAGACAGAAGGGCATATTTCCTCATAGGTAAGCAAAGATGTCTTCATGTTAAATGTATATAAATCTGTAGTTTCATGTTTCTGGGGCTCTGGTGAGAAGAACTTCCTGATTTGGTCAGAGAAAGAAATAACTAATTCTGGATTTTAAGTATGGAAGATTTGAAAGCAAACTTATAAAATTGCCTCCTGTTGATGAATATGATCTCAACTCTTCATTCTTCTTGAGAGTTTTCCTTAAAAAAAAATAAGTCCGTTAGGTTCAGCTATGTATACTGGAGCCTTTTGTCTTTCGTCTTACCTATTTGGTTTTACAGTTCCTGAAACAAACATGTGCTTATTATTCAAGGGATTTTAGGTTGTGAGAGTAAAAATTATTTATAGATCTTCCTCCTTGACTCATCTTTTATGTCTCTCAGGGAGCTCAGTTTCTCCTTTTCTCATCTCTCATTGAATTCCTTTTTTTTTTTTAAACTGGAAACTTCACACACTGCTAAGGCCTTTGTTTTATTTCCCAAAACACTATAATCTTTGCATAGAATGGCAATCTGGTATAGACCTAAGACACATGACCATTTGTTAAGCATTCTATACCACTAAGTAAAGGGTTTCTCTTTATATAGTCTTACACACACATTATCCAATTAAACTTTTATCCCTTTTTAATGTATGCAGTTTCATGGCATGAACTCATTCATCTTTGCTAAAAGTTTTCATGGAAATATGAATAAAAATAGTTTCTGTTAAATATTGTTCAACTTTAATGTGAAATTCGTATTACTTCATTTTAGCAATTCTCTCTCTTTCAGTTGAAGGCTCTGTAAGGCTTAAGGTAAAAGCACGGAGAAATAAATCAGGTAACAAAGTATGAGTACTAAGACTCAACCTCAAAAAATGATGATTATAGAATCAAAAATACAGTAGAGGTCTTGGGCGATGGATGAAGAATTTTGACACACATTTAAGTTAGATCTTTCTTAAGAACAGAAGAAAATGTGATCTGAAAGCTGTTTAGTGCCTTACTTGGAGGAAATCCTTGATAGTCCTGTAACAACATCCATCAGGCACTTGGCTTAAACCTGTAAATATAGCAGCAATTCAAGTGTACTTTGGTTATTGCTCTTTTCTGACGCTAAACTACATCAAAAGACTCATTCCTCATAGTTTTTTCTTTCCGTTGATTTTTCTTCTGATTATAGGGCTATTCAGACTTGCTATTTTAGTATTGAGTGACAATTAAAAACTGTCATGGAAGTTCAGATTAGAATAGTGGTCACCATAGTCTGAAAAGAGTGTGAGAAAGGGAAAGATGGAGAAGAGTTAACAGGTACAACTGAACTTCTACTGTTCTATAGTATGACAGGATAACGATGGTTGTATGAAATATAAAATAATTGTATATTCAAAATAGATATTAGAGAAGATATTTAAAACTCTCAATACAAAGAAATGATGATCATAGAGCCACAGATACAGTATAGAGCTTGGATAATGAATGAAGACATTAGGTAAAAATGTAATATTTGAGGTGATGGTTATACCAGTTATCCTGATCTACACATACTGTGTACATGTGTTGAAATGTTACACTGTACCTCATATACATGAATGACTATTACACATGTTTAAATTAAAAATAAAATTATTTAAAAATCAGGTATTTATATATTCATAATCCAAAACCCCAAGATAGCACTCATGCATACAGGGAATCACAGGTCAGATCTTCCTTTTAGTTGGCTGGGTATGTCTTAGGATAGCATTAGGAATCAGATGTCTCAGGGCAGGCGGATTTCAATTACATAATAAGACAAAGGTAGAAACAACCTTCATGTGGTTTGGCTAGTGTCTTGTTCTACAGTTACATAGCTTTCAGTACCCAAAAGGCCCAGGTTTACAGTAAAACACAATCTATTTTATTTAAGTCTTGATTGTAAGATATTGATTTATCATGGAAAAAGTAAACTGAAATGGTTTCGTCATCTGTGATATCAATATAAATTTTAGATAGATCAAACACTTAACTATAAAAACGGGCTGACAAGACAGAAGAAATGTGAGTACCCTGTTTGAAATCTTGGACTGAGGATAGTGTTTGTAGGCAAGGAACAAAACTCAGAAAACATAATTAAGGCATTATATAACAGAATAGAAATATTTTTGTCTAGTACAAAGTAACCTAAAGTCAAAAGAAAAACTGAGCAAAATTACTTACAACACATATGACAAAAGTACTGATTTTATTTATCTATGGAGAGCTCTGATCAGTTCATAAGAAGAGATTAATAAATAGAAAAAATATACAAAGTAAAAGAGTACATTAAATATAAAAAGGAAATACAATGGCTTATAAGCATAAGAAAAGAAAGTTTACTTCAGTTTAAAAAATGCAAATTAATACAATAATGACATTCCATTTATCTTAAAATGGAAAAGATAAAAAATTGATAATCATATTTTTGGCTAGAGGGTAGAGAAATAGGTTCTCTAGTACACTTGGCAGGAATGTAAATTTGTATAACATCTTTGAAAACCAATCAGGAAATAGGTATAAAAATTTAAAAATCCTTTGATTCAATCTCTATAAGATTTATTCTTATATGTACATTCACTCATGTGCATACATTGATATTTGAGGATTACATTACATTTGTGATCATACATTTTTGTTTTGCTCTGCATTAACAGTTAGCTTTTTCTTTTTGTTTAGAGTCTACGTGCTTCCCAAATTTAGGAAGAAACTTGCAAAATCCATTCAAATAACATTTTTTTGTCATATGCAGAAACACAAGAGATGCTGTTTCCTTCTGTGTTTTCCCAGCTTCACACTTGAGCTGTTCTCTACCTCTTGAGTAGTCCTGGTTTCTTTTTGTTTCTCCTGTGGATCTCTACCTTCTTGGATTTATACACTGGACTCATATTTTGTGTAAAAAGGAAATTCTAGGTTGGTTAAAACTTTCCTCAAAACTATGAAGGCATTTATATTTTATGTCTTCTAGCTTCCAGAGCTGATTTTGAGATTCTGTTTATTTCTGGAAGTCATAGGAATTGTTTTCTTTTCTGACGTCCTAACATTCTGTTCCATAATGAGTGATTTTTTCCCGTTAATTATTTTGGGCACTTTGTGGGTCCTTTCAGTTAATATACTCATATCCTTTAAGTCTGAAACATTGTCATGTATTATTCTTTCATATAATCCCATTTAGTCTTTAGCACCATTTCAACCACAGCTCCTATCCTTTACTATACGTAGCAGTTTGGGTCTTGGTAGCTACCTCGCTTTTCTTCATTGTTTTATCACCCAAGCATAACTCTAGAAGCAGTGCAATTTAAACATTCTTAAAAGTTTCTTTTAATCTGTTTTCTTAACAGACTTTTTTTCCTTGCAACTTATAAGTTGAAGAAACTAGGAAATTTAACTTAAAAATTTCAATAGTTCAAATTTTGCTGATTTTATCATTACTGTATCTTTAACCTGCTTCTTTGTCTCACTCATTTTCTGTCCCATACATTTCCTGACAGTTGAATCTAGAGAGTTCATCAAATACTGATTTATTTCATGGCAAAAGACTTTTCCAGAGGCGGTGATGTTTTTTCCATTTTTGAGGCACATGATAGCTGGTTGCTTTTAGTCCTGTGATGTTACCAGTCACTGATGTTTAATGACTGCACCCCATCCATGATTCATTAGAAGTGACCAGAGAGTGCAATTCTAAGACAACGATTGCTTCTCTCATTAGCTGAAATACTTCTACAAAGAGTAAATTCTTATGTACTGTACTCATTGTCTCTCCTCTCTCTCTCTCTCTCTCTCTCTCTCTCTCTCTCTCTCTCTCTCTCTCTCTCTCTCTGGAGTGTGCATTTTAAAATGAGAAATACTATTTTAAGACTACAATTTGGGACCCTAGGTGTACTCATTGCTGCTGGCTTGGTCACTGTTTGCACAATTTTTCTTTTTAGTGTTCATGCAGGCACTTCCACATTAAAACCCAAATCATGTTAATCACTTCTTTATCCTGCATCAGAATATCTTTCCTTCCCTATTAAGATTAAAGGATCTTAAAGACAGTGAAGTTGACAAAGTACATACCACATGTAGTACATATTGCAATACGTTTGCTATACAGGTATTCCATATATTACAGAAAACAGTCATAGAGTAACAATACCACCCTTATCTACACAAATATATCGATTGAAAGGAAAAAAAATTTTAGCATGTAATTCCCCTATTCTTATCAATTTTCTTATAGTTGTACTGTTTCTACATAGTCAAAGTATATAACCATGATGTACTGTAGTCTCTGTCTTGTAACCATCATGTAGTTTTAGTACTCTGAGTAAATCTATATTCAATCTTCATTATCAATTATATTTGAGTCACTTTTCTGTTTGTCTGAAGATCATTTTCTGGTAAATTTCTCAGGAAGCAATCATGGGAACAATAGTCCCTAACTTCTTGAATGATGTTATCAATTTCTGTATGGCCTTCATATCTATGATAAAATTATGGCTGAATATAAAAGCCACTGATTTAAATTGTTTTTCTTTAGTATTTTATATCTGATATTTCATTTACTCCAGGCATAAAGCATTGGTTTGGAGCCTTATGATTATCTAATTATAAGGAACACTGCTTTTTTCTTTACCAGAAAATGAATGCCTAGAGACTTTTTCCTTAACACTTAGTTTTATTGGAATATGACTTAGAGCTGATTATTTTTCATGAGTTTCCTCAGATACTTAGTATTCTTTTTCAAAATGTAATGTGAAATTTTTATTATATTGGAAAGGTTTTCTTGAATTGTGGTATTATTTTATTTCTTTTGTCCTCTCATTTTGTTTTTCTTGTTTGAAGGTTCCATTTACACATAGTTGAGTCCCCTTTGTTTGTCTTCTTGTCATCTATTCCTTCCTTTGTTCCTCCATCTAGGTCTTCCTTTTTCTTTTCTCTTTGTCTCATTTCCTCCATTCATTCCTTTTATTATTCTTTTTACTTTTCCTTCTCTTCATATTCTACTTCTTTTTAGGCATTTTCTGTGTGTCTTAAAACATTATTTGGTCTTCTATTGATCTTAATTTAAAGTTTGTCTTTGAAATAATTCTTTTTATTTATAATTCTTTTTTGATTTCTCTTATGTATTCTAAATCTGAAGTATGTTGTTATTTCATAGGCTGTATTATATTCTTTAGTTTATAAAATTTTATCTTTCAAACATCTCTTATAACATCTATTATCTAGTTTTATCCAAATAGCTACTAATTTTCAACTCTTTGTTCTGTGGGTTTATATATTTTTTAGCCTTTTTGTTGTATTTTTACTAGGATTGAGGAGAAAGAAGAAACAAAAGCGTATTTTCAATCTACAATAATCAGTCTATTTTTGTGTTTTCCTGACTGACAAAAAAAGTTTTATATTTAACTGATTAATTAATCTTTCATTGCTTATATATGCTGTAAATATTTACTTTCAGATTCTTCATTGTCATTTAAAGAATTATTTTAACCTAATAGATTGAGGTTTTAGGTTTTGTGTGTTTTTTCCCCTTTATGGTTTTATGCTGTTGTGTAACTTGCTTTTCATATTTATATTTATAATTTGTCTGAGATATAAATAGTGATTTTTGGTTACAGTCTATTCTTTTCTCTTGGTTTTTATTGCCCTTTGGGCGTAGAGCAATTTTTCTTTTCTTCATAAGTCTCGATTTCACTGTTACTCTCCATTTGTTTCTCTCTTTCTGAGCTGATACCACAGTTTTCATAATAGTCTTGCGGTAGTTCTTGAAGTATGGTGCATGTAGTACTTCTTAATTTTTTGATTCTAAATAATCTTGGTTTTTCTTAATCTATAGCCATCTCAGGCCCATAAACAAACTCTGTTGCAATTTTGGTTATCATGATTTGGGGTCTAAATATAAATTTGAGATTTTTAAAATTTACTTCTGTTTTTTCCATAAAGATAACATATGATGTCCTTTCATAGAGCATTTTTAGCTAAATTAAACAGAGTATACATACATATAAAGGCCCCTACATACTTACACAGTTGCATACGTTTACATATGGTTAGAATAATTGTAGAGATATACAAATTGATAGCACTGTTTCTGGGGATGGGACTAAGGAATTTAAACCTGAAGTGAGAAAGATTTTTCAACGTAAAATATTGTATCTTGTGTATGTCTCCTTCCTTCCTTCCTTCCTCCCTCCATCCCTCCCTTCCTGCCTTCCTCCCTTCCTTCCTCCCACTTTCTTTCCTTCCTGACTTCTCTTCTCTTCTCTTCTCTTCTCTTCTCTTCTCTTCTCTTCTCTTCTCTTCTCTTCTCCTCCTTTCCCCTCTCCTCTCCTCCCATCTCTTCCCCTTCTCTCCCCTCCCCTCCCTCTCCTCCTCTCCCCTTCTTTTCTCTCTTCTTCAACTTTTTGATACTGAGTATTGAATACAAAGTCAGCAATTATTCTACCACTAAAGCTGTAGCCAGGCAGCAACTTTTTTTTTTAACAATCTAATTTGAAAGCTACACTTGATTGGGTTAGATCAACATCTTAATCATAAAGGATGTTTGGTGTGACAATTCTTTTCCTATAATTTTTTTCCTTAAATATAAAGCACTGTTACCAGAGAAATGCCCAACCAAAGAAAGAGTTCCATTTTTTCTATTTCCTTGGTAAGAATGACTCTCATGTCACTCAAATATTAAAAATGGGAATTAATGGATCTTGTAAATGGATCTGATAATGTCTCTTGTGTGTAGGTAAAAGGAAGATTAGTCCATTAGCTACTACTCATATGAAGAGTTACATTTCAGTCCCTTTTCTACCACCAAAAAGCCATTCATTATATGGAATAGTTCTTTAGTATTTTTTAAAGAGAGAATTAGTGAACAAACAAATCAAAATTATGAATTGTTAAAATTATTTTGTGGGTGAGATGTAGTAGTTTGTTTTTAGGTCTAACACAGGACTTGGAAAATAGTAATTATTCAGTAAATATTAGCTACTGCTTTTTGAGATATTATACACATTATCTTCACTGCTACTACTGTTGATCTTTGTTGTTATCTGATTTTGGATAGTGAGTTTTAATTTTCTTTTCAATGCTTTGGGTGAATATAGAAGAGTTATTTATCATCCTTACTGGAATTCATTACTTTGAAGTGGATGAAAAGGTCTTCATAATATGCTGAACTTCATGAGGTAGAATTTAACAGTATTTGATATCTTATATAGAAGGAGAAAAATGAACAATGGCAAGATGAAAGAAGAATTTGCTTAACAGCAACACATGTAGAAGTTTTAAGAAGGCAATATGATCATTAATTATATTAAAATAAGTACAGTTTCTACAATGAGAAAGTCGATGATTGTGCTCCACAAATTCCACATGAATAGTAATGAGAGGCAAAGACCTACTCTACCTAAATGTTTCCTAAATGTTTATTATGGTTAATCTTACATATTTTATTTCCTAACAAACTGAGGTTGGAGAGCATATTTGAAGAATAGAGATTGAGGTGGTAAAAAGATTTAAGCTATTTTATATTGAAAAGTTTTGCTTTGAGGTTAAAATGACTCATGAATGAAATGATAGCAGTCCTTAAATGTTTGAAAATAATTCATGTGCTAGAGATTTATAATCAATATAAGAAAGAAATTTTGAAAAACTATAATCAGCTGTTCTAGAATTACGGACTCATGATATTCCACGGTTGAGTTCATAACCACATGGAGTTTCTGTAGAGGATTAAATGGTTGGATGAGATAAATGTCAAGCCGGACATTTCACATACCACGATTTGTTTTGTTTTAGTATAGAATGGCTTCAGATATGGCCGTATTTATTATTGGAAAAAATAACCATCATCTGACTTGATTGATGGACTTGCTCAATAAATTTCAGCTACTGTTGCATTGAACTCAAGAGTACTATTTTATGTTTACTATTTTGATAAATAAAATAGATAAACAGAGGATTTGCATTGATTTTCTGCAGAGGATAGCATGGAAACTAATTGGAATCTGACCAGATGTTTGAACCTATTCCAAGGTTGACAATAATTGTTTATTAATGAGTTGGTCATTGAGCTGGCCATGTATCTAACACCCACCACTTTTTCTGATAGCTGGTGGTACCATTTGTTGAAGAATGAGTGCGTAATTCCTCTTATTGCTTGACTGATGGTGTTCAGTAGCTTCTCTTCTGCCTGAGAAAAGAAGAAGCCATTTCCCAAGGCTCTAGTTAGTTAGACCACGTTTTAAGTTTTTCCTCACAAATTCCACATGAATAGTAATGAGAGTAATTGAAATAGAAGCTTCAGTAATTCTTGGGAAAATCCCCTGCAGCACAGAGGAAGGTCTCTCTGAGCATCAAATTGAGTATTTTAGGAGAGTTAGAAATGTTTTAACTGGAGGCAAGTCTCCAGAAGTGGGGCAATAGTGTGGACTTTAATTTCCATTTCACTGAAAATACTGCTCTCACATGAACATCTACAGAATATATTTGTAACTTTTCAAAACTCAGAAATAAAATTTTAGAAATTACATGCAAATATAATAATGTGGTGAAAAAAAGGAGCCATATAAATTGCACCAAGTTCTAGAAAACATAACCATCTTATACAGCATACAACACTTTGAAGGCATTTTGAACTATTTAACTTATTTGGTACCAATAGCTATATGCAACCACAAAGATCTGTAAAGCTGAAAATTCTTTTATTTATTAATTTGGAGCAATGATTATTAAGTCATATTTTGGTATTCTTATCTTGGACTTTATTTCATGTAGTCTTCTCCCAAAGATCATTACTGATTAGACAGTATAAGACTACAAACATGTTACTCAGAATTTTTGTATCTTTCCAGTAACACAAGTTGACCAGGACTTGGATCAAGGACTAAGATTAGTGTATCTTCCAAAATGTTATTAATCTTGTTCTCTATGAATAATAGACTTATGGTTTAAAGGTTTTTTTTAAAAAAGTCTCTTGTTTGACCTTTATTAACTGTCACATGTCTCTATTAAAAATTTAGTTGTAGGAAAAAATAAATTTCAAATCAAAGGCTTTTTTCCTTCTTCATTTCTTTCCTCCTTCCATTTGTTTCTTTCTCCTTCCTCTTTTGTCCTGACAAACTCTCAAAGAATACTTTCTAAATTTTTTTCTCTACATTCATAGAGATAAACAGACCATAAAATATTGTTTCTCTCAAGTCAGAGCAGGCATAGGCAATACAAAGAAGTTGCAAGGGAACATTTATCTTAGAAATGTTCTTGTGTGTGCCAAGCAGAACACATTATTTCTGAGTTTAAAAATAGTCAACACAACTTAGAAAACATGGTAATATTTATTCATGGTAATAAATGCATTTTAATTAAAGCCATGGATGTCCAAACACAAACTGAATTATGACAACCCAATGGCCTTTTTTACAAAAACAGGATATTTGTCCCATTAATTTCCTAAAGGATATGAGTGCAGTGAAAGGATGAATCAAAAATCTGAAACCCCTTTAAACACTCTATCTATTATAGATATCACCTCTGGAAATGGCATTCAAAAATGGTCCTTTTGTTTTAACTTCAGCTGCTGAGCTTTTGTTACTGTACTATTATACATTTCTTTAAAGCTTTGATTTTTTTTTTGTCAACAAAATTGCTGGTACTTTGGCTTGACTTTCCATGCAGAACTAAATTTTGTCACATTCATACATATTTAGGAAGATATATAACATTTGTAAGTATATGGATCTGAATGAGTAGTCATAAATATTATATAAACAACATAGTATATAAGATTATCTATATACCATGTGTTATACAATGAATGACTGGAAAAACATATTTATACACATATGTATATATATGCATATATATATGTATATATATGCTTTTTCCTAATAACTTCAGATTCTAAATAAAATTTACTTATCCAGAAAAATTTGAGCTTTTTAGAGACATAAATTTTTTCATACAAACCATAAAATCAGATAGCTAAGTAATTATCATTTCCTAAAAATTCATTTTATTCTTTCCAAAGAGTCCTTTGAACCCATTTGATATGTGAAAATCAAATTAGGTGCAAGTACTTCAAAATAAAAATGTCTTATTAGCAATTGATAACATAGTCATTCTAGTTTATCTTCTAAATCAATTTATCCAAACCTGTAAATTAAAAAAAAATAAGTTCTATAAACAAAATTCCAGAAGGAAAAGGCACTTAAACCCTGCATACGGTCATTCCAATCTGTATTCTCCACAACTCTAACCAAATGGAACTGATTTTTGGCCTTCATATAAATACAGCAAAGTGCCAGATTAAAACCGAATCACAATGCATATGAAAAAAAGTCAAGTTGGCCGATAGAATGTTTCACATCAGCCGGAAATTTCTTTAGTGGCTTCTGATGGAATCTGAAGTGTGTGTTGTTAACACATCAAGTGCAGGAGAGGTATAAGGCTATTGGAGACATTTCCTTAGTTTATTGACTAAAAAGATAAAGTAATTGCGGTAACAGTAAAGCTTGGCAAGATAATTAAATGAATGATAACAAAATCTCAGCAGGGAAGTGCCCATTAATTGAATTTATTTGGGAACATGTTTTCACAAGTATAACAAATTATCTAATTTTCACTGACATAAAAAGCGATAGTCTATAACAACTAATTACTAGAAATGAAGGAAAAGGCCAGTACTTTGAACCAATAACACAGTGGAAAACAAAATTACTAACATCAAAGGACTGCCAGGATGTTTGACAGCTTCCTAAGAATTCCATTTGTCATTTTGTTGTGTGAAAACATTTCAGTGAAACTCGCTAAAGAAAAGAATCCCAATTATTTCTATGTAGTAGTGTCTTTAAAGCTGGAACACATTTACTACATT
>RJWT010022791.1:0-17054 GCA_004365215.1 Cuniculus paca | reverse complement strand
TTTGATATTTTACCCATTCTGAGGATTTAGCATTTTAATTACCACCATCAAAACAAAAAAAAAAAAGAGGAAATTCTGAGATGGTAAGTAGAATCAACCAGCTGAACAAGAGGAAGCAATAGATTTTGTGCTTAATGCTTTCAGAAATATTTGCCCACACAAAGTCTTGATGGTTCTGGGTGCAAAAGGAGAACTGGGGTGATTGAGAAGTTCTGGGAAAGTTCTGGGGGTGGAGGCCCCAGTGATAACTCAAGATAGATTTGGGGATGGTAGGTCGTCCTCTTGTCAGACCTTCACCAAGTCTCAATATGCTCAAGCAGGGATTTCTTATTTGTGGAAATGAGAAAAAAATCTCCAGTCTTTGCTGATGCCCAAAAATATAGTGCTCAGTATTTATTATTTATCTGTTCTGCAGAAGAAATACCTCTTATGCTTTTGTCTCAACTGGCAAACTGCCTCCTCTTCCTAGGCAAGCGCCATCCCTGTCATGTTCCTGTCTGTGGAAAATTATCTTTGCAGGTTCCCATCTCTTCTTGTCCTTCAATTGCTCCCACTCCACTGGGTCCCAAATAGAACAAACAAGTTACCTTAAATACTTTCTCATTGCTGGGACAAAATACCCACAAGTAAAAGTAAGAGAGATTTAGCTCACAGTTTGTAGACATTTTAGTCCACAGTCAGCTTACTCCAAGGCAGGGCACCATGGTGGAGGGGCATGGTAGAGGAGAAACAGTCTATGGCAGGGCAGGTGAGAAAAAGCAAGGCTCCTTTTGAACAAAGAGCATTTCTTCTGCATTCCTTCTGAATACACGTGAACCATAAAAGGCTGTTCAGCCATAGGAAGGATGGAATGCTACCACATGAGACAACACAGGTCAACTTGGGAGATTCGATGAAATAAGCCCTGTAGAGAAAGGTAAATATTCTATAATCTTACTCATGTAACAAACAAGTATCTGAAAAAGTTGTGCTAGTAGAAATTAAACCAGTGATTTCCAGAGGCTGGAAGGGTCACATGGGGAGAGAGCGATGGAGCAAAGGTGGCAGTGTACGCAGCGTGGGGGTTGGGCAGTAGGTTATATCCCAGCCACCAGCATAAGACTTCCTGGGTTTTTTCCCCTTTCCTTTCCACTCTTCCAGTAAGAGACAAGTACTTTCACTGTGCCCACTAACAGCATAGACTTGCATTGAAAAATCTTCTAAGAGCTGTACCTGGGCAGACTTTGTTACCACCTGGATTAAGGTATGGCCTCTGGTCAAGGTGTGTGCAAGGTTGTTCCTCCCAGAGCCTTTCTCCTGGGCTTCAGATTCTGCCTGTGTCCTCTCATACACATCCCTCCACATGTCTAAGCCCTAATCTCCTCTTCATGAGGACAGCAGTCTCATTAAATTAGGGTCTATACAGCCTTGTTTAATTTAATTACCTATTTCAATGCAGTTACATTCTGAGATATATACTGGGGATCAGGACTTCAACATTGCATTAGAGCAGTCATGATTCTACCTATGAAACTTTCTATTTTCAAAGCTTACTACAAAGTTACCGTAATCAAAATAGTGTGATAAAACAATTCTGGGGATGACAAAAATGTCTGATATCATGATAAAGCAACAGATAACATGCACATGAGCATTAGTCAGATCCTATCAACTCCACACTTAGACCTATACTTTCCACTATTCAAATTAGGTCTTGATGAAATAAAATGTTTCATAAAACAATTTACATCTTATAAAGGAATGTTAATGTGTTTGGCTTTGTGCTTAGTAATTTTTAATATTTTGAATCAGCGATTTCTTTTTCTGAGTATTTAAAAAGTATCTGGACTGTGAAGGGTCTTGATTCTGTGTTGAATGGATTGATGAATGGAAATATTCTCATACAATCCACCAAATTATCTTCAGTGCCCTAGGTTTCACTCTACTTACCAAGTAGAAATGATGATTCTTTCTTTATATGTTTATTCCACATAAAGAAAAGCCCATGAAATCACTACGCACACAGCGTTCGGCTAATGACAGGTGTGGTGGCAGTGGCTGTGGTAACCATGATGGCAGTGGTGCCAGCTGTTTGCCATTGTGGTTAGATATGCTGAAGATTGCTGAACTGTTGAAAGTCTAAGCTCACAGAAAGAAGGAATATTCATTCTGGTTAGCGGTATATCTTTGCTTCCATCTCCTTTCTGTAATTAGATCTGTACATAAAGTCTTCTAGGACTAATGGGCAATGAAGGTTCTGTTCTGAAAGTTCTATGAAAGGATTAGCAATTAACCTTGGTCTCCCACCCATTAAGCCCTCACTCCACATGAAAGACGAAAACAAACCCTTGAATATGTATTATATTCTTTCTAGGGTTTTTGTATGATCAAGATGAATGATGTACCTCAATTTATACAACACATAAATTAATAAATACAGTCCTTGAAAACTCAAACCCCGTTTTTGAAAATTAAATTGTATTTTTCAGTTTCTTGAAGTAGGTAGATATTCATGAATAAGCCTGCCTGTTTCACTCATATAGACCCAATCTTCATTCATTGGATTCACTGAAGTGAAAAGAAAAGAAGAGTCTTCATTAATTCCTACTCTAACCTGCACAGCCCTGACCTGGGCACTCAAGAACAACAGACACCTGTAAGAAACTACCCTGGCCTTATGGAGCTCTGCACACCTGTTGGTAGTGCTTAAACTTTTCCATGATCATTTCTAGGGCATCACCTTTCCTGCTGTTAGGGATGTTTGGTCCTAGTGGTAAAGGCCTGTGATAGGCAGATCAGATACTGGGATTGTCATTATTATCACAATTGAATGCACGAGCAGAGTGGCAGATCTGAGGCCAGACCAGGTCTCCCAGGCTTCCACTCTGCCTGCCTAAAGCTGCTTCCCAGTTCCCTGGCTCATGCTCCAGAGGTCACCAGTCACACCTCCACCACTGGACCGGGTCACCAGAGATGTGCCCTCTCCCAGTCGGACAGGCTCTTTCCTTCCAGGGCTTTTTAAAAGGCACATTAGATGAGAGAGAGAAAAAAAAAACTTTGAAGAATACTCGATTCAGTGCAACTGTTTAAAAACATATGGATCATCCTATGCAGAGCACTGGAATTGCAGCAATGTCCTCCAGGACTCAGGGTCAAGTTGCACAGAAGAGCAAGACAACTTCACTCTCCGTCACTGCGATGCTCTCTCTGCCCACTGCTTGCGAGCTCCTTTGTCTTCCCTCCCTGGCTATGGAGACCTCTTGGGCCCCACCTTCACAGGCTGGATCTTCCCTGGGAGCCCAGGAGGGCTCATGCTGCCTGGGTCATGGTCTGGTGCAGCCTCTCTGGGCAGCTCAGGTCTTTTTTCAGGCTCCTCCCACAGATTTTGAGTCAGCTTCCTCACCTCTCCAAAACATGCTCCCTAGAGCCCAGTTAAAGCATGCCAGGACCACTCACCTGTCACACATCTTCCACTGACCCCTGAGACCCCATTTCTAATCGGGATGTCCTTCCAGATGCCTGTTCATCGTCCCCTGTGGGCTCTTGGCCAGAATGTGTCCTGAGACTGTGCAGCAGGCAGGAGAATTGATTGAGGAGTCCTCAGTCTTTCATTATTACTGCTTATCATCACTCCCCCAAGAGAAAAGGTAAGATTAACTTTAACAGAGAAATAAATGAGAATTCATAAGAAAGAGTGGGGGCACTGGTGCGAACAGGGAAGGGAAAAACGTCTTAATGCCCACTGACAGGTCTGACCCCCATTCATCCCCAGTCACCTGCATTTCTGAGCTCTGAGAACAGTCACAGCCCATTCCTACATCCTGCAGGCCCTGCCTGAGCCCGGGAACAATGCACAGAGCAGGACACACTGCCCTGCGTGCTAGAGCACAGCGCCCAGTGCTACAGCCACCTTTCAGCCATTCTCACTCCCCTTCATGTCGTCATCCCAGCTATGCAGGTCTCACTAATGCCCTGCCCTCTCCATCAAGGATCCAGCTCACTAAACGGGCCTCAGACTCCCCCGTGCAGTTACTCCAGGAGGTCCTGCCCAGAACCCCCACATTCAGGCTGACTGTGCTCTTTACTGGGTAGTCACTGTTTACTTAACACCTACTATGTGTCAGATATGTATTAATTTAGTAAGAGAAATTAAATACTGAGAAATAAGAGCTTACCACGTAGAGCTGCATTTTGAAGTATCAAAAACCACTGCAGCATCTAAAGTTTTTTGCCCTCCCAAGAACCAAATTTCTCTCCCACTCTTGAAAACGCGTATTCTGTTGACATGCTCTTCATCCTGTTGAAAAATCTGAAGTGAGCAATTATGTTAAAATGTAGCCCTAGATCAGTGCTTTCCTCCAGTTCCATGTCTGCCATGGCCGCAGAAGCAAGCTGGGTACCCCACGCCTCCCTGTCCCCACCATCTCATCCTGGGCCCCAGTTTTGGCCAGGCATTGCCTCCCACATTTCTACCACTACCTCAAACTTGGTTTGTCCCCAAAAGCAAAGCACCTCTGCATGAGCAGAAGAGCAGCGCTTCTGGAATCCCGCCCAGAACAGCGAGGAGAGCTCTCCCTGGGAAGATGTGTTGTACACCCTGCCACCCCCTGGACACTGCCATCCCAGAGAAGTTCTGATGCACAGCCGATCTCTACACAGGTCTAAGCCATCCCCGGCCTGTGGTATGGAGGCAACTAACTGAGTTGGGAAAGTAGGTAACAGTTCACTGTTTACAGTCACTGTAATTGTTTACTAATTATGAAGAACCACAACTCTTTATCAAGGGGCCAAGTGAATATTAACAGTCGGCAGAGTTATCTGTGTGATGCTTCTGATGGGAAAACCAAATATTTCTTGACTCCTCACCACAGAGCTTTCTGACAGGCCTTTAAACATCCATCAATTATTTAAAATCCCACATATATTGACTTTTTTTAATTACTGAGCTTTCCAGAGCTGAGGGAATATAAAGGAAGAAAGAATGAGTTCACTGTAAAGAACACTCCATTTGTCTTAGAATTTGATCTATTTTCCTTCTGCTTTATTAAGACCTCACTTTGTTTTATAGATCCTACGACCAGATGTCGATTTGTTTTCAAGACATGGTGATTGACTATTTTTTTCTGAGGGCAGGGGCTTTTCCACCCCAATCGGCATGCTGGGGTGGAGGGAGCCTTCTGAGCTGCATGCATCCTGAGCAGCTTAGTGTTCTGCTGTGGCGTGGACACCCACCCCAACCTCGCTCTGGGAAGGGGAACGACGGTGTGCAACCTGGAGAATGGAACCACACATTAAAAATAAAGCCACAGTTATGGAAACCACTATACATATGGTGCTATTTTTGAAACAGGAAATGGAGATGAAAGGACCATGTTTCTCCCCTCCAGAGTAGCCCACAGCCCAGCAGGCAGACCCATTTATTTAGTCTTGTGCTGGGCACTTGAAGCACATGTATATTAGTATACATATGGACATGTGTGCATGCATACATATACAAGATAGGTAACTATACCACTAATCTCTGTTAGTTCATCAAAAAGAACAGTTTGGGCCAGGGATTTAGCTCAGCGGCGTAAGCACCTGTCTGGTAAGTGCGAGGTTGTGAGCTCGGTCCCTGGTACCAAAAAAAGAAAAGGAACAGTTTGCACTTTCATTGTTTGATTATTTTTTCATGCCTAAATCTTGTAACCTGAACAACTACTTCTAAGATAATAATATACAATATATTAACTAGTGTTAATTTCCTACTTTTTTAAATTCTGTGTCGTTTCTATCCTTTTTTTGTTTTGCTTTTTAAAATTAAAAAAATGTTTTAAAAAATAAAAAAAGAAGGCAGACTGACTGTCCTTGAAGAACTTGCTTTCTACCAGCCAAAGACAGTCAATAAATTCTTAGACAGACAAAGGGGACAATTGCAGGAGTGGAGAAGATGGAACAGCCCTCGTCCTGCTTCAACGCCCCTCTGCCCACCCTGCTTTCCCATCAGAGCACACACACCCCGAAGGCCCACCCTGCCCACCTGCTCTACCTACCTCCTCCCCACCAGCTGCGTGACGCTTCTGGTGGGAAAACTAAATATTACTTGACTCCTCACCACAGAGCTTTCTGACAGGGCTTTAAACGTCCATCACCACAGCCTCCACCACAGCCCCTGCTTGCTGCATCTCTGCCTGCTGCCTATTCTGTGTCCCTGGCTGGCGGTTCTGACAGCACTAATTACTCTGAAGGCCCAGGGAAGAGGCTGTTGCTAGCCTCAGGAGATGCTGTCTCCAACCTTCAGGTATGTGCCAGGGCACTGTGGTCTCTATAATTTCTTTATTCTCTAATAGCAGAGACAGGTGTTAACTAAGAAACTAAGTATCTGGTACAGCCCAGCTTGGAAACATCCCTAGTGCTATTTTCTGGAAGGATGACCTCACTATTTGAGGGTCTAGTCAAATGATAGCATCTTCATTCAAAGTCAGAGAGTGGGTCTCCCCAAGATGCTCATAATCTAGCTGGCAGATATGACAGCATACCTCAATTCATGGACTTGGTTTGTGCCACAGTTTTGGAAAAGATAGCCACAGTTGTGTTTGTCACCTGATGCAAAGCTTTTGATCAAAAACAACATTTTGTCAAATGCTTCTGTTTGTGAATCAAATTGTTTGCAAATGAAAGCGTTCACAAACAGAGATACCACTGTACCAGTCAAGGATGGCAGGGAAGTCCTCAGTTCATCCTCACACTTCAGTGTCAAAGACAGCTCCATCAGAACTCTCAGGAGTAGGGCTGCAGTATTCAGGGCAGTATCTGGGCTGGGCATGGCTGGTTAAAGTCACTGAAGCCTGCCAGGAGGCATCAGCCTCCAGCTCCAGCTGAGCGCACACCTGAGTGCCAACTTTATCTGCTTGCTCTTTCATCAGTTGATTTCCGAGCCATGTCTCGCAGGGAAAGATGAGCACCTGGCTCACCTGTGACACTATGCACAGGACTGAGAGAACACTGGGTCATAGGCCGGGCAGCTCCCTGCACAATGAGCCCCATAACAGACACTAGAGCACCTCATATATTTATTTGTCTCCAAGTGAGGAACTCCGCTATTTCTGCCTTGTGGACAGTTCCAAGAAGTGACTTCAGGACACATCAATAATGGAGTAGTTGCATATGAACATGAGAGCCCACGCCAGTTCTGACAGGGCCTGTCGCCAAGATGGATCTCTGATGTCCTTGCTCAAAGGTCTTGTGTGGGTTATTAATATGCTAGAGACAAATGTCATTTGTGAGGGATCATTTTAGCCCATTTTGTGTTGCTGTAATGGCTATTGGGGTTTGCACTGTAAATACCCCCCAGAGGTGAAGTACTAAAGGTGGTTTTCAGCTTGCACTGCAATCAGCAGATGGAGGAACCTCTAAGAGACAGGATCTAATGAGAAGTCGGTCACGGGGTTTGGACCTCTGAAGAGAGTGATTTGTCCCTGGCCCCTGCCCCTGTCCATTCCCCTCTCTGCATCCTGGCTGCTAGGAGATGAGCCGTTTTCCTTTTCTACACCCCTTCCACCCTGATGTTTCTGCCTTATCACAGGCCAAGAAGCAACAGAGCATGGACTGAAACTGTGAACCAGAATAAACCTTTCCTCCTAAATTGGCTTTTTCAGGTATTTTTTATAGTGACAGAAATCTGACTACACACAGTGGGCAAAAAGTAGGAATCTGCTGCATGTGAAAGGTCATACAGCAAGGCAAGACACAAGAGGCTGGGGAGTCACTGAGCTCCCTCTTTTCATAATGCCCACTACTTGGGGAACTAATCTAGCTCCAAAAGACTTGCATTAATCCCTTCTGAGGACCATGCCTTCTGACCTAAGGAAGTTCCATGACTCAGTGATCTTCTGCGAGGTTCCACCTCCCAAAGATCCCCCTGGGCCACCACGTGGAAACTAAGCTTTCAACACACGAACTCTCAGGGACACACTAAAATCACATCCAAACCATAACAGGGATAAATACACAGCTGGGGCCCTATTTTTTCTTCTAGAAGGCCAATCCTAGTGTTGTGACTATTCTGGGACAGCTCTATTCTGGAAAGTCTTTTGATTAAACAAGACCCTTATCTTTATGCCTTTAGCACATTTATCCTTAAGATATGATGTGGGAAACCCAGCACAGGACTAAGAAACTTGGTTTACTGCCTATGTAAATTTGAAAACATATAATCCTCAGTGACTTTATTTCCCTGTCTATCAAGTGGGACGTCTAGCTCCTATCTTCCTAACTTCACACAAGTGTTATGAAATTCAAATTACACCATCAAAAGTGTGTGCTTACATGGTAAATGAATGGAAACATAAACTACTGAATGCAATGAGCATATTTTTGTTCGATGCAATTGATTATAAAAAGAAAAAAATAGATGACCTCAGAAACCCCTCTACTCTTTGCAAAAAAAAATTTTTTTTTACTTTAACAAAAAGAAAAATGTGATCCACTCTAGTTGTGGCAGGTAGGCAAACTACCTATGCTGTGTATATAATACATGTTATGAACAGCTGAACCATGAAATTCTGAGCAAAAATGTACTGATTCAGATGGTGGCATTAAGATACAACTATTCTGTTGGAAAGACAGCCCAACCATGAGATCAGCAGTGACCTCGCCTTCCTCTCTCACCCACTATTGCTGTGGGCAACTTCTCATGGAGAACTTCCTTGCCAACGCTTTTTCCTTTGAGGTCTTAATTATGCCCCCAAAATTATTCACAGGCCTGCTAACCATTGATTTCTATAGTCAGGAGAGAAACACTTTAATTAGCAGAACAATAAGAATCTATTAGAATATTTTTCATGGTTCAAATCTGCTGAAGAAATGCAAAATGTTAATTTAAAAAGCATCAATATGTCTGCTGTGGATAATACACTGCCCACTGGCTGGTACATTTTAAAGGGATTAAAGACAGGCACAAAGTATGTGCAATTAAGGGCCTTGTGAAATACGGACATAGCACCCTTTGTTAATAAAAAGAGGGAAACACAAGAGCATTAGCCAGTGACAGAAAAGTAGCTGATCGTCGAGGCAGACTAGGGCAGTGGTCTTTAGCTCAGAGATACTGCAACCTTCCTTCAAACAAGAGGTGCAAAAGGATGTTTTCCTAAACATCTTTAATAGAAGAAATACTTATAAATGAGGTCGTCTTTTGTGAGTTCAGACGACAGTCCTGAAGGCACTGTCCTTCTGGGCTTGCTGGATCATTGTCCCCACCGCCAGGCAAGACTGTTCAATTCATCCCCCACTGGACAGCATGGCCACATCAAAGCTTGTGCCCTCCTGTGGCCCCCAAGGTGCAGTTTGAACACCAAGGAGTGACCCAGGCATGGTGACCCCTCAGCTTGTCTGGCCGCAGGACCCCGTCCCTGCTCCAGTGGCCTCTGTCCCTGGTCTTGCTAGCACCGCCTGCCATCAGTCTGCACAGGCTCGCTCCTGCTTCTCCAGGCAGCTGTCCACCTGATCAGTTGCACTTTCCAAGTCTTCACTCAGTGTCTCACTCTGGGCTCCTCACAAATTACCATAAACTGGGTGGAGAAGAGAAATCATTACAGTGAAGAGGCTGATAAGTCCAAGATGAAGGTGCCAGCAGACTGTCACTGGTGAGGGACCACTTCCGGTTCATCAACCAGTGCCTTCTGACTGTGTCCTAAGATGAAGGAGGTTAAAAGGTCTCTTTCTGGAAGGTCTCTTTCCTAACAGGACTAATCCCATTTGTGAGTGCTCCACCCTCACCACCTAATCGCCATCCTAATACCTCCTGAATGTGAGTCCCTTATCAGATACGTGATTTGCAATTATTTTCTCCCATTCTCTATACATCACCTTGGGGGTTAAGCTCTACCTCCTAAAACCATGAAGTTGGGCTTAGAATTTCAACAATTATATTTGGAGAAGACACACAGTCAGTCCACAGCAAAAGACATCACAGCATGACCCATGCTGGACCTACAACAAGCACTCCACAAATGTTTAGGAAACAACTAAATGAGTGAAAGGAGGGTAGCGTTGACCAGTGCCCACAGAGCCCTGGGGAGAACCCAGCCTATGAATGTGGTGACAAGGTGATATCTGTTTAGGGAGTAGAGCTGTCGGCAGTGAGGGCCAGGAGTTGAGCCCCTGCCAGGCCCAGGCCTCATTCTGCAGAGGGCCCACTCAGCCATTCTCTCTCTGTCCTACCTAAGTGGTGAGCCTTCACACACTCAGGAAGACTGATGGCAGATCGCCACCCCTAAGAAATATGTTTCTTTCTGTCCCCTGAGTAGGTAAACAAGAAATGACTCTCCTTCTGTATGGCCAGTTTAGGGAGGGATTGGAGTCAGAATGAGGAGAAGTGGACTGTCTGAGAAATTAGGTAGAGTTATTCTTGAGGTTCAGAACTACACTAGGTACCCACCGGCAGGAAGAGAAGGCTAAAGCATCATGATCCTTTCCAGGGGCAGTTTTGCTCAAGAATAGAATAACCTTAGGATACTCCAAAAATACTGCTGGGAACTCAGCCCTCAACACTGACTGGATGACAGCCAGTGAGGACCCACAGTAGCAGAGGCCCGGGGTGGGGGAACTGCAGAGCAGTGAACCATGAACTGCACGAAGTGATGCAGACACTCACCCTATATGAAGTTATAGCCTACAACAGTGGTGGCAAACTTGTGGCATGCTTGCCACAGTAGGCACCCAGAGCCCTGTCCATCAGTATGGGAGCCAAGTCACCCCAGCATCACCTGCTCACCTAGCATGGCATAACAGCATACCTGGGACCATGCACATGTTCAGAAGGGTGCAGCAGCACCAGGCAATGACATCCATCACAAAGTGTGACTCATTAGCCACTCCCCACCCAGCTTGACCAGTCAGTGTGCTTCCAAGGAGACATATATCCTATAACTTGTTTGAACAGGCTGTGGTTTTAGCAGAAGCCCACACAAGGTAGGAAAAGACTCAGATTTCTTTTTCAGAGCAAGCCAAAAGCTGATGGCCAATGGAACACTGCCCCTTGTCCTGGTGGTTGACAAATCAAGAGGGACACCAGTTGAAAATCTCTTCAACAGATTTTTGGGGTTTGTTTGTTTCTTTGTTTTGTTTTGTTCTGGTTTTGGTTTTATGAGACAGAGTCTTGCTATATAGTTTAATCTGGGCTTGAACTCACTACAAAAGCCAAGCTGGCCCTGAATTCACAATGATCCTCCTGCCTCAGCCTCTCAAGTGCTGGAGTCACAAGAGTCTGTCACCACGCCTGGCCTTACCATAGATTGTTGATTCAAGGAATATCCAATTCAGCTGTTTTAACACTGGGGTTATAGAGAATAGTAATAGATTTGTATTGAGTGTTTCATTTTTTAAAAATTTTGTGTTATTATAGACTCCAAGTCTTGAACACCAATAAATGACTACAGCAAAAACAGCTGAAAACAGATAATTGAATATCATTCCAAGAGGTCTGGACAAAATCATTTGGAGTGACTGAATGCAATAGGAAAGCACTGTGTGTTCTGTGTAGTGAAAATGTTATGTGTCAGTCACATATCAAGGGTCAGACGGCACTTTGACACCAGCCACAAAAGTACTGCTAAATTGGTGAAACTGAAAGAGTTTCTTGAAGGGAAATTGAGGAAATATCATCCCCAGTGTCTTAGCTTTTGTGCCTATCTTTCCAAAACAAATCATGAGATAGCTGCCAGCTTTCAAATTTTAGTGAACACATCAGAACAAGGTAAACCTGTGTATTATGAGGGCTTTACCAAAATGACCAGGTTGTTTTCTCTAAAACCTCAGTATTCAGGTTTAATTGCAGTGTTGGAACTTTGTGGTAAATAAGCGGGTTGTGGGCTGTAGTTTGGGCACTAGGTCTCTAAAGACAATTTCCTTTATGCACGGTTGGTATTCCCAGGGATTGGCAAAGCCATCTTGTCTACTTGCTCTACACCCATTCGCATAGCTGAAGTGGCCACCCAAATGTCCGTGACTCCCAAACCTAGAACCCCAGACCAGGTCACTCATTTGAGTTACAACCTCATGCCTGGCAGCTTGCTCAGGCACATGTCCCATGAGAGCTCCCACGCAAAGCTGAGATTCACCTCATTCTGTGCTTCTTCCAGTGAAAGGCGCTGACGGTCGTCTAGCTCCCCAGAACAATTGCTGGAAAATCATCTGTGACCTCTACCTCTCCCCCCACCACATCTACTCCCCAATATCAATTACTTTACCTTTCAAATAACTCTACAACGCACCCTGTATCTCCAGGCCAAAACACCGTAAAAGTACTTTTGACTGCATTCTCTTCATTTAGTCCTCCCTCGAGCCACCAGGGTGACCAGGCTGCTTTGCTGCTAAAACACTAGTCTCTCTCAACCCTGAAGCCACCCTTCTATGCTCTATTCTATGATGCTAGCACCAGAAATCTGCAAGTGACCATTCCCAGCTCTTGGTGCTGTCAGTTCTTGCTAACTTTCCTGCAAGAGAGTAAAATACTTTTGCTGCAATGTTTGTTTTTTGTTTTGTTTTGTTTTGTTTTTATCTTAGCTACTTTTCTCATTGCTGAGTCAAAATACCCAATGCCCAAAGTTAAAGATGAAGAGGTTTATTTGGCTCACAGTCTGGAGAGGTTTCAGCCCATAGTCACCTGGCTCCAAGGCCCAATGACATGGCAGAGGAGAAACAGTTCATGGCGGGGCAGAAGAAAAGCAATATCAACAAGCAGCAATGGCAGCTTTTTTCTGCCCCCTTTATATTCTATCTGGCTACCTGGTTCAGGGAAGGTGCCAACCAATCAATTGGCTAATTTAGTAATCACTCTCCTTTAATCCCAGCATCACACACTCTAGATCCAGCCCCACCTATGACTGCATGAGGCTTTGGGGGGACATCTAGACACAAACCACAACAGATTTGTTTTGCATCTTGGAGTCTTCCTGCCCTGTTTCAGCAGTGCTCACCCCCAGCAATGTGACAACTCGCAGTACTCCCTCAGCTGTCCAGTGTAGATATGGAGCTCAGCCTCCAGTCACTAAGTCACTTGTGTCCTCTCAAAAATACCAGCAGCCTTTCCCCTGACATCCTAAGCTCTAGGAACCCCATTCTATTTGTCCCCAAAACCCCGTGTCCTAACTGCTTCCTGAATCCACAGATACCTCAGTTTCATCAGGGTTTCTCTTTCTTTTTTCCCCCTTGTTCTTTCAGTCTTTCAATATCTGTACAACCAATACCTTTATTAAATCTCCTCTGACTAAAATACCTAGTGTTATTTATCTCACCCTTGATGAACCTCAACTGATAACAGGTAGATTGGAAACAAAAGCTTATGTCTAGTCCCTCATCAAATACCTCTAAAATAAGAATTTATAAAGATAGTGCATAAATGTCAAAGCACAGAAAAATACAGGAAAAGATGAGAGCTATCAACAAAATTCTGCAGCATGGAGAGCAGATGAAAATGTGACGATTGACTTAGAAGAACCTCAAAAGCAGAAACTTAGATCCGTGCATACTCTTGACACTTACAGAAAGCAAGGCAGCTTGAGTTGCCGAGCCCTGGAAAAGAGACTCTGAACTGGGAGCTCCAGACCCCTCCAAAGCTGGGCTTGCATGTGAAGTTCAAAAGAGTGAGAAGACTTTAATGTGGATATAAGGAATAAACAAGTCCCTTGCGCCAAGCAGGACATCAAGAAGCTGCCTCTCCACCCTAACTGAGCAGAGTGCAGCTCTATGTAAAGGATGAGAGAGAGGGTCTGCAGATGTAACCACCCAGCTTAAGGGATGGCTTCCTGACCAGAGGGCTTACCAAAATCTGCACTGCAAAGTAGTTATGTCTTATTTCCTCCTAGGTTTATTTATGGTTTGTGTCTAGAGGTCCCCCCAAGAGCCTCATGCAGTCATGGTGGGCAGATGTTTTGGAAGTGGCTGAATCTAGAATGTGTGACTGATTCATAGTGCAATACTGGTATTCAAGGTTCTGGGATTAAGGTTGAGTGATTGCTGGATCAGTCCACTGATTAGATTAGCACCACCCTAATCCTGGTAGCCTCCATACAATATAAGGAATAGAAACAGGTTTGTCTTCCCTCTCTCTCATTTCTTTTTCTGTCTTCCACCACTCTGAATGGTTGCCTCCTTGCCATACCACCCTGCCTCGAAGCCAGCTGATAATGGACTGAAACTCTACAAACTGTGAACTAAATAAACCTTTCCTCTTTTAACTTTGAGTGTTGGGCATTTTGTCTCAGCAATGAGCAAAAAGTAGCTAAGACAGTCTGCATCTCAGGAAGCCACCAGATAACACATGACAACCAAAGGAGGGCATAAGTAGCTTCCTTGATAGGATACCAGGAGCACAAATGACAAAAGCTAAAACACATAAAATTTGGATTTCATCAAAGTAGAGAATGTGCGAAGATAATTGCAAATGGTGTATCTGATAAGGGACTCATATCCAGATTTATAAATAGCTTTAAAAATCAATTTTTTAAAAAAAAATTTTTAAACCCAATTTTTAAATAAACAAAGGCTCTGAATGGAAATTTCTCCAAATATAATCTATGAATAGCCAATAATCATATGAAAGGGCACTAACGAATCACCTGTCAGTAAAAAAAGAAATCAAAACCACAAGGAGACACCATTTCACATTCATTTAGGATAGCTGTTATGAGCAACATAAATTAACAAGTATTGGAGAGGATGTGAAGAATTCGGAACTTGAGTACATTGCTGATGGGAATTTAAAATGGTAAAAATCACTGTGGAAAATAGTATGTTATTTCCTTAAATAGGTAAACATGAAATGACTGTTATGGTTCATATCTAGCTGTCCCCCCAAAGCCTCATGTGATTCCAGATGGGGCTCTCCAGAGGTGATTAGTCCACCAGTCAGTTTATACCTAGATATAATTGTGGGGGCATGAGGCTTATTCAGAGGAGGTGGTTACTGAGGGTGTAGACTACAAGGGTCTGTCTTCTTTCCTCCTCCCTTAATCTCGCTCTGCTTCTCCCTGCAATGCCTTGAGCTCTTTCTCCTCGCCATGCCCTCTGCCATGCTACCCTAGCTTGGAACCAGCTTTGAAACCTCTACAAACTGTGAGCTAAATAAACCTTTCTTCCTTTAAATTATGTGTGTCTGGTATTGTGCCCCAGCAAAGAGAAAGTAGCTAAAGCAATTACTATACAGCCCATAGGTTTCACTCTTAGAAATGTACTCAAAAGTAAAGAAAAACAAGTACTCAAACAAGTACCTGTGCACCACGTTCATAACAGCACTATTTCCAATAACCAGTAGATGAAAACAGCCCATATATCCACTGTTTTCAATGTATAAATTGTGACATAGCTATGCAATGGAAATTATTCAGCCATAAAAGGGGGTTAGTACTGATACATGCTCCAATATGTACAAACCTCTACATTATACTAAGTAAAAAAAACAAACAAAAAAAGCTAGATACAAAAGGTTCCACATAATATGATTCCATTTATCTGAAAGATCCAGGTTAGATAATTCTATAAAGACAGAGTGCAGGTGGGTGATTTCCAGAGGCTTGATAGAGGGACAAACATGGAATAATTGCTTACTGGCGTTGAGTTTTTACTTTAGAATAATGTAAATGCTTTGAACTAGACAAAGCTGGTACCACCTATTGAATGCACTAAATGCCCCTGGATTGGTCATTTTTAAAACATTAGTGTTATGAGTGTGAACTTTACCTCACTATATAGTTTTAAATATCTGGAAAAACCAATGTACACAAATTATATAGTATACAAAGTGAAAACTCAGAGATTTTTTAAAAAGTGAAAATAATTTTCCATAAAGAGAAAGAGACAGAGTAACAGGAAAGAAACACAGTGTAATTTTCACTGTAATCTACTTTGACTCAGCACACTACAGAATACAAAACTTTGACAAAAGTAGAATTTAAAGAGGGAGTAGAAAGAGGTTGATCATGGATTCCAAAGTAGCAGTTAAGATTAATGAGGGTTAGGGTTCTACTGCACAGTGGGGTAACTATACTTAACAATAAAGAACTGTGTATTTTAAAAAAGCAAGAAGACAAGATTTTGAATTCTACACAATGAAGAAATGATAATTTTTTTTTTTTTTGGCAGCACCAGGGATTGAACTCATGACCTTGCACTTGCCAGGCAGGCGCTTAGGCCATTGAGCTAGATCCCCAGCCCAGAAATCATAAATGTTTAAGGTAATGGATATGCTAATTACATGTACAACATACATGGCATATACATAATATACATGGTATAATATATACATATATCAAAACATCACACCCCATGAATATATACAATTATTACATGTTAATTAAAAATTTTAAAAATATAATAGGAGGAGCTAAAGATGGCGGAACAGTAAGCAGCAGAGTAAACAGTCTTTCTGAGAGAAACAGTTCAGATGCTGGAATATAACATCATGGAGAGGACAAGAAGGAAGGAACTGGGTCCCCTGAACCAAGGAAGAATCTAAAAATATGATTCGAAGCCCACAAAGAGAATAAAAAGAATTTAAACAAAGAAGAAGGTGGCGGCTGGCAGTGCCTCAGCCTGGAGCTGGATTCACCCTGCCAGAAGAGCTGCTGAGCCTGGAGACGTGCGGTCCCGGTTGCAGTCTTGGTCGCAGCTGCGGTCGACCCCAGAGGTCTCAGCGGAGAGGAGCGGGAGTGAAGGAGAGTAGCAGATGCAGAGATCTGAGCTGGCTGCTGGTGAGTGCTTGGAATTCCACCCCACCCCCACCCCCCCGGAGAGAGTGCTTGGCCGAGCTCCATCTTGGAGTCAGGCAGGTTGCGCCCGCCCGGGGCCAAGACTGCTAACTGCTGGCATCAGTGCCAGGTTGTGGGTGGACTCACGGAAGCTGATTGGTTGGAGATCGGCTCCCACGTGCATTTCAGACAATATCGCTAAACAGCTTAGATTCCCAGGGCCTGACCAGGTCTGCTCCCGTGCAAACCCCGGGTGGCTTGGTGCCCAGTTCAGTGCAGAGACACAGGCACCCAACATCAGATATATGTAGCCAGCACTGGCTAGAAAAGACAAACAGCTGAGCTTTGGAG